>WEKW01025704.1:225161-252117 GCA_013389905.1 Sula dactylatra | reverse complement strand
GGGGCTCTTTTTGCTGGCCAGGTGACTGGACATGGAGCTTATGGAGAAAAAGGCCAAAAGGGAGAACCAGCTGTGATTGAACCTGTAAGTACAGATGTGGGTGAGTTTTTCTTTAGCGCTACATAACATATGTACGCTGTTGATACATCACTATCAAACCATGTTGTTCATGATAGGATGACAGTAACCTTATCCGTGATCTCTGAAACAATCACCTGCAGCATGGATGGTGTAGAAGTGAGATAACAGACAGTAGCCTGTTCAGCGTTCTCTTTCGGTTACACAAAGGACATGTTCCTTAGAACAAGGAGAATCTTCTTGCACAGAGGAAAACGAGGCATAGATCTGCTCTTCAGGCCATTTAGTAACCACAGCTCGAACAGACCTACAGAGATAGCTTCCAGCTTAGGCACAGGTAACACTGTAACTACAGGTTTCAACAAGGGCAAGGAAGTCCCTCTGAGAAGTTAAATAAATGCTTGTATGTTTAACCTGTGCTGGTGCAATCAAACTGCTGAAAGTTTAATTAAATGCTTTCTTCAGAGGTTGCAAGCTGGTCATAAGCACGGTAATGGATCAGTAACTTACAGAATTTTTCTCATCTCTAAATAGTAGTATAGTAACTAAGTGCTTTTACAGTAGGACAAAGTTATACTGTAGCATCATGCTTGATCATTAGAGACGAAAAGGTAACTGAATTTAAAAGAAGACGTAGATTATACAAAAGTAATCATTTTGTAATATCTAGCAGGAGTTGAATGCCAATGTGGTTTACTCTTCTAGAATTTTCAAGGACTGCTTTCAAATATGTATTTGACCCAAATAGAAATTAAAGTTTAATCTGGTTTTTATTTCACAGAAAATTAGGTACAGAAATATCAAGGGAAAAAATTAGTTTAAGTTGAAGCCTGATAAGATACTGTGATGTGTCATTGTTACCTAAATATCAAAGGTCTGGATTGTGTGATCCAAAAGCTCCCTTTTAATGCTGTATTCCTATCCCAGGGTTAGCATTTGGTTAAGTTGCTGATCACCAAAGTTAAAGGACTACAATAACAAACAAGTTACAAGTCAAGATTGTGACCTCTCACAAGAAGGAGCTCGGAGTGTGTTAGCTCAAAACATGAATGGCGTTTTTAAACCATTGCAAGACACATTTCGTTTACATCCCTAATACTGAAGAGGTATCACTGCCAATCTCCAGCGTTGCTGGAGTTCACTACAGCTAGCTTCAAGCTTGTTTGCCCAGTCCTCCTTCCTATGGAAAGCCAAGTACAAGTGAGGATCACGTATTCGTAGGTCTTACCGTGGACCTGGAACTTGGAGTAGCGTCTACACTCAAAAAAGAGGAGCTAGGAGGTGCTTTAAGACCCACAACATAGAAATAGCCAGAGCTATTAACATCAAATTCTTTCACAGCATTAAAAAAAAAAATAAATTATTTTGAATCAAGTACTGTGAGATCCCTCCAGCCTAGAAGTCTTTCTCACTTTCAAAGCCACACAGCAGTTCAGATTCCAGTTCTAGTAACTGTGTAGAGAAGATCCCCAGAAAAGTTCATCAAAGCACTAAGAAATATTAACTTCATAGTTCAGCTAAAAAGATGTTTCATATTTTTCTCCAAGACATGATCAATAGTGTCTCTTTTCATCCCTCCCTAGGGTATGCTCATTGAAGGACCACCAGGACCAAGAGGACCTGCTGTAAGTAGATTAATCACAATTTCCTTTTATTGCCTTTGATTTATTCACTGTGCTTTGGTATTCATGAGTAAACACACTTAATATTGGTCTTATTATGGTTCCCAAATGGTATATTGGGCTTAGGGTTTTTAGAAAAAAGGATCATTGCAGCGTTTTCGGTGACAGCATGCTGCAAGCTGAGTGCACGTGAAAATCAAAGTTTTGAATGTTGACTATAAATCTTTGTAAGACAAAAAAGTATGCTGCCTTATAAATTATTTTATCCAAATATGCGTTCCACATAACTTTCCAGAGAAAAAATAGTTCAAAGATGCTGCAGGCCGTCATTCAGCATAATAATGTCATTCATTTTCCATAGGGTCTTACAGGTCCCCCGGGTCTACAAGGTCCTGTCGGTCCCCCAGGTGACCCTGGTGAAAGGGTAAGTCAACATACAGATTATCCTGGGTATTCATGGGATGTCTTGCACTAATCGCTACAAGAGTAAGCGGGTTAGATCCTGATCTGAAATATATATGTAGGTTCAGAAACTTCAGTGGAACTGAGGCTGATTTATTCTGCTGAGCAAATCAACCGGGAATCTGGACAAACATTTCCTTAGTGGTAGAAATATGTACTGTAAATACAGGAAAAAAGTTAAGTTCCTCTTTGTCCATATTTCTCTGTTTTGATGTGAAATATTTCAAAACATAATAAAGCAATCGGTAGAAACATTTCATATGGATTTGAATGAGTTTTAAAAAAATCAGTATGACCTCAGCTATAACATGTAGCGATACAGAGAAAAACAAGCTCTGCAGAATCAAAATACACATGGAAATATTGAAAGTGATGGATAATACTTAGATGATCCAGTCGGAATTTATTGGCCATATTAAATAACACACTGCATGAGAACCCCATCCAGTTATAAATATAACTGAAATTTAAGCTATTGTTTTAGTCTGACATGTTCTCACCGGCTTTTTCTTCCTGCCACAACTAACACAATTTGAAACAGAGGAAAATACGCTACAAAACCTTTCCTGAGTTTCATGAGCGATAGTTTACTGACGAGTCTAGCGTGTTCGTGCTGTATTTGTGTATAGAAGGTGTGGCGAAGATGCTACTGCTTCACTGAATAATGAGGTAGTGTTAAAATCCCAACAATCCTTCACCTCGATAGTAAGTCAGCATCCACACTTCTTTCATATTTCTTTCTTGTAGATTAATTAAACAACGTAGTTTGGGATCGAAACTTATAAAATGGAAATTTTAACACATTGTAATGGAATAACTACTGATAATACCCAGTTTTTTAACTAACTGCTTTCTGAATTAATCATAAAGAAATTCCTGACTAAAGACATCGTGTGCCTGTCATGGAACAGACTCCATGTTTTATATAAAAAAGGGCACATTACAGAAATAAATAATTGTAGAAATGAGTTACCAAACTCATGAGAACAGTACAGGTTTCTGCAACAAGATTCTGCTGTCAGATCCCATCCTAATGAAGTAACATGTCTTACTTTAAATTTTAAACATGTGGACAGGTTTGGGTTTTTACTTGAACAACAATCAGTGTATATGAATAAAGGCTCTAGCTCTTGCTGTAACTATTCTGACTACTTTTCATCTTAGGTAAAAAAATCTAGAAAAGTAACATTCTGAGAAAATCACCGCTCAAGAAAAGCACGGTGCTTAATTTTAAAAAGCCCGCATTAATACCTAGAAGGATTGAGAATGTTGTTTAAGCATGGAACGACAGAACAATTAGCTGAAATCCTCCACTTTTTGTAGTTGCCTACGGTGCTGCAGCTTTTGTACTAAATTATTGTATCATTCTAATCCTATTAAGGGTATAAGACAACTGAGAAATGAATGAACGTACCCTTCTGGAGAGGACCATAAGTGGTCCCACTTTTACTTCCCATAGGGATGAATTTCACTCATATAAAACGGTGCCATGGAAGAAGAAAGTGAAAACCAATCTAATCTTCAGTTTCATCTTCAGTAATCTAATCTTCATCTTCTGACCTAATCTTTGAGTTCTAATCTTCACAAAGACTCATAATCATAAACGCATAAAGTTGCTGCAGCTCAGGGTGAAGGTTCTCTGGGTGCTTTGCAAGTGCATTTAATTATTTTTTTCAATTTTTTAACCTTAACTCAAAATTGCCTGGATATGTAATGGTTCTTGTTAACAATTACAACATTTTATTCAGTATTTTACATCTGAATTAGTAGTAATTCTCAATTTAAGATTTATCTGTAGTGTGCTATCAGTAGGGAATTATTTTTTGATGCTTCAGGCTTTTTTGGAAAAAGAGCTTAAACAGACTCAGTAACAGAACACTGATCTTAATTCCTGAAGAGGGGAAAAAAGACCAGAATTTTTCGGATCAGCTTTCCCATTGTTATGTTGAACTCCTGAGCAGCAGAAGGAACCAGTTAAGACAGTCTGATGTTTGTTGGTCTGTCATTGCAACCCTGCAGAGAGTCGTTCTGGTGAATGAGCACTTCGTTTGGCAGCCATGCAGCAGGCAAACGAGTGCTCCTGATGCAGGTCCTTCCTGCCCTTGACAGCTGCAGCTAGTGACAATGCAGCACGCAAATTGCTGGGAGGAAAGGTGCAACTGCAAATCTAACCTGTCACGAAAGGAATATTTATCTCTGCAGCATGTTGGATCAATAATCATGAGCATCACGTACACACATTGGTACATTTCTTCAACAAAAAGTTTAGCTCTTTTTAAACTGTACGGGAGAATTAGGTTTCATAAAAACCAGATTTCGAGTCATAGCTGCAGGACTTGTGTAGCCTTTGAAAAGCCTACTCAAAGGGTTTAAAGAGAATCAGCAGTGTTAGTTCCCTAGATCAAATAAAGCAAACACTGGAACACAATGCAGATCTCAGCTCTGCCCAACCTATGAAATCGTGAGCAGAGCCTCCGTAATTAGGTACTCCGTACTCCATTTTTTAATATAATTTGTAAGTAAAATAATTGAAGAGAATAGCTTTCTTCCCTATTGCTGAATGTCTTCCCCAAACTCAGTTCTTTAATTACCTCACTAATAATGAATAACATTCCCAAACATTTGCAAAGAGAATATGAAACCTCCAGGAGCGTCATCATGAATATGAGTGTAATTGTGTGTGAGTGACTCAAAAGGTTTATCTTACAGAGCTATCTTTTTGTTCTCATCCCTTTTTTCTCTCATCCCTTTGTTCTCTTAGGGTCCACCTGGCCGCCCTGGTCTCCCTGGTGCTGACGGTTTAGCAGGTCCCCCAGGTACCATGTTAATGTTGCCGGTAAGTTGTGTTATGATTACAGGGTAGCCAACCTCCAAAAAGGGGAAGTGTGTTTCAAGAAATGTATAGGTGTTTTCTTTTTTCATCTGACTTTGGAATGAGAGATGATCCAGAGTTTCTTCTCTGGTGTAAGCATTTGAAGATCATATGGTACCTTTTTTTCCTCAAACAAAACGTATGCTTTAGCTCCTGCATGGCTGCCAGATTGGAACCTACACTAATGTATTACACTCACTGAAATCCTCCTTATATTTTCAACAGCAGCTATTATTTGCTACTATATGTCCTAAACAAGGAGTTTGCTGTTGCACAAAGGGCATGTACTCCCAGCAGGCGTGTGTGTGTGTGTGTATGCTTTCAAGTTTCCTTGACGTGGAGAATTTTAAGCATTCCATGCTTAAAATTGGACCTCAGTGTCCTCTTTGAAGAGTCAGTGCATCCTTTGAATAGAAATATATGCACATAGCCAGCTCTGCTCCCACTGGAGTCAAAGCAAAACACCATCTGTTTTAGCAGGTGGAGGAACAAGCCCAAAGCTGTTAAAGTATCTTGCAGCTTTGTGGTATGAAAAGTACTATATGCATGGAATTCATTATTCCTAAGTGTATGTGTGTATGGGAAAGCTCCGATGAGTACTACCGTCCCAGAGAACTGACAAACCCACGGTAAATGAAGGGGCAGTATTTTTGGTAAGTAAAGCAAGGTAAGTAAAAAGTCTTGGAGCTGCAGTTGCTGCAGTTCTGATACAGGAGGCAGGACTCCATCAGTATCGATGAGGAAAGGATGATTTTGTAAAGTTTGTTTTCTATCTATGAAACAATCAATGGAAGTTTGTTAAAATTAGCTAACGTTTTTGACCTCATGCTTGCACCAAGTTCTGTTATCGCAGCTGGCTGAGTAACAGAAATATCTGTTTACCAATAATTAGTCAATGGAAAAATGCCACTACTCCTCAGAGGAAATGCTCCCAAATCATTCTTCCGTCTGTAATTCCTGTGTCAGTTTGTTCCATTAAAGGTAGTAAATGTGGACTAATACTTAACCTGTCAGTCACTTTGGAGCTTTATTTTCAGATGTTCATGAGTCTCGCCACAAGCAATTTACCAAGTCAAACCAGAAATTTCTCAGGAAGGAAGAAATTGGCTTCAGGTCTCCCGCATCCCAGCCCAGTTTAACCACCACCCAGAATTCTCTTCCACATTTATAAGCCCCACTGAGAAGCCACTACCCTTTTATAGCAGATGACCTGCTCACTAGCTTGAGAGCCATCCTGGTTGAAAGGAGTAAACAGGTGGAATCGAATCTAGCGGTGGCAGACTGTCTTGTCGCAGATACATTCGAAACACCAAGTAACATGTGGGAGACACCTTTTGTGGAATGTGTGGCTCTTCATTGTCATGTGTGGGGCTTGAATTCATCAAAATGGGTTCACCTTTTCAATGGATGCAAGGCAACGAATTTAGGCACTTTTACTTGGAAAAATATTTTGAAAATGCAGCTGATTCCACATGATGCAGATCCTGACAAACCACCTGGCCTCCTTTCAGATGATAGAAGGCTTGGTACTTCTCATTTTAGAAGAAGTCAGGTGCTCGTTTGTTGGGGCTTAAAGCAATAAGTTTTCCATCACTTTCCAAAAAAATGCTTAATTCTCTTAATAATATGACTGCAGGAGAAAGACCTCAGTTACCGTGCCAGCTCTGGGTGTAGGCAAACCGAGCAGACTTGTGGGCAGTGACTCATGGCCTTCGTATCACAGAATCATAGAATTATTAAGGTTGGAGAAGACCTGGAGGATCATCAAGTCCAACCGCCAACCCAACCCCCCCAGGCCTCCTAAACCATGTCCCCAAGGGCCACGTCTACACGGTTTTTGAACCCCTCCAGGGACGGTGACTCCACCCCCTCTCTGGGCAGCCTGTTCCTATGCCATACCTTTGGAAAGCCGTGCTTCTTGTTGCACCTTAGTGTCTCTGCAACATTGCAAAACTTCTGCGAGCAGTTTTATGAGCAATAACAGTCCAGGAGTGCAGCAATGAGTACTTACATTTTATTCTGTAATTTATTTTGAAGTTGTCAGAAATGACACAAAACTGTTTCATTTTAGATACCAAACACTTTTTTTTAATTGAAGTCTGCCTTAAATTGAATTGCATTTTTCTGTGGGTAGCTACAAATGTACAGAAATATAATCAACTTTGATACTTATTTTTAATGAGGTTTTGCAGATAATTAGAGTCTATTTTGGCCTCTGTTTGAAACAAACAAGCAAGCGAACAAAATGAAAACCAAAATCCTATGAAATCAAGAAAACCTTTGCTCATAAGGGATTGGATTTGCACTTTCAGTTCTAAACTCTTACCAATGACTTAATATTCCTGCTGGATCCAGTGGCCTCAATGCAGCCGTCTTCTGAAGGGAGTGGAACGAACTAAAGACTGAGACCGTGTGTCTTTGAAGAGGTTTACACAGTCGCAGTGAATAACAAGTATGGTTTTAATTTGATAAATTCTGAATCCTCTTCTTGTTTTGATACTTGCAGTTCCGCTTTGGTGGAGATGGTGAGAAGGGCCCAACAATCTCAGCTCAGGAAGCTCAAGCACAAGCTATTCTTCAGCAAGCTAGGGTGAGCACAAGGAGCCTGCAAACAAAGCTGCCACAAGGGTACAGCTCCAAGAAATTTCCACTTTATATCATGCAGGATGTGAAGTAAAGAGCTCAAAGCATCATCTCGCCAGAGTAGTTATCCTTATTGACAGCTGAGTCAATGATGGGGGCTATTTGCTAATGCATTGTGAAATTGTATTAATATAGAATGTGTACGCTGGCTGGCAGCTTTTTCTTGATACCTGTTGTTTTGTTCTGTTTGTTTTCTCAGATCGCTATGAGAGGTCCACCTGGTCCCATGGGACTCACTGGAAGACCAGGTCCTGTGGTATGTAAATAAAACAGGGGCACAGGTTTAAGAACACAATAACGCAAGTCCTGGCCTTGCCTGCACCTCTGTATTTGTTCTTATTTTATTTGGAAAGAAACTAATATAACTGAAGCCATAGTTTGTATTCTTATTCAAGGTCTGCAATGCAACCTGAATACTAAAGCAGTTTTTATTGTAGATTTTGGGGTGTTTGCATAGAGCACACTGGTAGACTTACAAAACTAGCAAATAGTTTTACCTAAATAACTACATAAACCTCTAGAGTCAGTCATCTGTAATAATATTTACAAAATTTCTTGTGGTAAGTATGAAACTCTACAGAAGGAGATACCAAAGTAAGTGTGTGCAGAATGACCTTGGTTCAATATTTAAGTTGAATCTGGAAAGTTCTTAAGAGGCATTCCTATAAGCAATTAAAACCCATACAGATTTCGAAAATTGTGCTTTTTTACTTCAGTCCTGAATTTGGCTTGGCTGCTAATACCGAATCATCTGGAAAATGGCCTTGGGGGAGTGAAAAAAGCTTAATATTCATACAAAGTCTATACATGGAACACAACGGTTTTTCTGATGGCATTCAGAACAACTTTTTGGTCACAAATAGGTTTGCCTCCGTAATCCTTACAAACACTTTAAAAGGATAATACTCACAATGAAAGAATAAAACCAGGTAGGAAGCTCAGCAAGCCAAAACCACCTGAGCAGTCTTGCAGTTGTGACTTCCTCTTTCAGGAAACGGATACTTTTCAGAATCAGTAGTCCACTAAATGGCATAAGTTAGCATTTAGCATCTTTTAAACAGCTATTATAAAGCATCTGACCATGATATAAAATAACAAATGCTTCAGCCAAGATCACCAAGCTCTGTAGAAGACTACTCTTCCCTAAATTTTTTCTAGGTGGTTGTATTTATCTTCTGATGTAGAGTGAAATTCTCTTCTGTAGTTAGTACAGCATCCATATTTGAAAGATCCACTTAATTTGGAAACTGTTATTTTGTCTACTAGGTTGGCACAGCTAGGATGGCAAATATTTGGCCTCTTAAATTTTGATCTACGTCTGCTGTACTGTTATTTATATTGTCATTATGGTGATGGACGTGAAGAGTAATGTTAGCAGTTTTCGTTAGATAGACAAGCGTCTAGTTGTAAAACACAGGCAAGAATACAGTTGTGCTATTGAGAAATGAAAACAAGTGATCACTTGGTAACCAAGAGAAAAGAATAAAGCAAGTTCCTCGTGGTTTATTGTGTGAAGAAGTGACTGCAGAGATATGCCAGTCACAACTACAGCAGCACACACAGAAGACAGCAACAGAAGTTGCTGGAGGCCACCTGGTTTTCTCCTTGCCTCAGAATGCAATAGCATTTTCCTCCAAAGTAGTTTCCTTCCACTCATCCCCCTTGTGGAGATTTGGTCATAATAACTTAGAAGTGGTGAGACTGTAGCATAAGAAATATGGTTCCTTTCCCTTCTTTTGCACTTCTTTCCTTCTTTATTGTCATGCTTCAGCAACAGCCCATCGCTGAGCAGTTACAATCTAAGTCCTCCCCTTCCAACCCCCTCTTTTTCCTTCTCATCCTCACCCTCCTTAATGGTACAGCGTCTGTTAGTTTGAGAGGAGAGGCAGACAGACAAACATGAGTGTAGCATCCTGTTATTACCAACAGAAAACACTGGCCAGGTTATTGTCCATCTCATTGTGTATAATTACAGCAGCATAATGCAACGGAAGGGTTGCCTCAGTGGCTCTCGCTGCCGTTCCCTCCAGTGACCACTTTTATTGAGAGAGGGAACCCAGGGGACGTAAGATAATTACATACTGTTGAAGGAATATTTTAGGTAGCATAAGAAATAATCTGGATCGTGTTCTCCCCTCATACTAGCAGCTTAACATTCTCTTCAGTGACTCTTGAAAGCTACATGATACCAAAACTGTTGGAAGTTGTATTCTCGGTTGGCTCGGTAGTGCTTTGCCCCACCTTCATATAGCATCAAAAAATCTGTTCCAGATTACGCTGCGCTCCAAATAGGCCAATCTCATGAACCCAGTTGGTTTATCTAGGCGAAGTATACTGTTTTCAGGTAAATTTTAGCTCAATATCCCACTCGAATCTCACTTAGTCCCTAGAAACTGAAATCACTGGATTTTTCTTCTATTTTTAAGCAGACCTATACAAGAGCAGTTCTTTCCTAGAGTCATTCTTCCAAAGTAAATAGTTGCTACCAAGCAGAGAATTTGGCTCACAGGCTCCTGATTATTCATTATTAGATATGCAATACTTACAAATAGTCAAACGTGTTGGTTCTATTTAACAAACTAATACACTATTTCCAGCAGTGTATTTAAATCAAGAGACCTGCAGGGTAACATTCTGTCTATACAGACAAAATAACTATAGAACTGCTGTAAGCAAGGAATTCATTTGTAAAGACTGGTCTGGTACTGACAGTGCGTTGTGTACCTTTAGCTGAGGTATAACCTGGCCTCATTCTCATGCTTTCATGTTTTAAAAGCCTTCATGAATTTCTGTATGCAAAGTTCAACAAATGAGTGATATTAATAGTTGTTTTGCTTCTAAGCCACCAGGAGGCTCTAGAAATCCAACTCTTTGATCTGGCAAAGTTCTTGGCCTACAGTTCCAGAGCAATTACAGATTCTTGGTCTGTCAGTTGTTTGTGTGCCCAGCTTATTTTAAGAATGAAATAGTTGGAGCTTTTACTCTTAATATGAATTGTCTTTTGTTAAATTATTAGTAGCCAGTAAGATACATTTAGAAACATCAGTTATTAAAAGTCTTAAACATAGCACTGTGAAAGCCCCAGGCTAGCTTCAACTGAAGTCTGGAGTTCACATGCTTAATTGGCATAGAATACAAAATACATCTCTGCCTACAGATATTAAATGTAATCAATTGTATTAATTAAAAGCAGAGCTTACACCAGGGAAACCCAGTCACCACCTACCGAAGCCACTTTTCTCTCTGCTGCCAGTACCAGCTCAGAATCAGATTTTCAATTTGCTTAGGACTTGATTCGATACCTGCAAGGTCAGTGGGTTCCACTCAGGATGCCAGACTCAGCACTAAGCCGAGCCATGAGACCACCTCTTTCTTTGAGCGGTCACTACGGTGAATATGGGAGGACTACCGATTTTCCAAGGTCTGCAAGATTCATCTCCTATTAAATACATACATTTGGCCACGACCTGTTCCAGAGGTCAGAAATGCAAAAGTTCTTTTGCCCATAATAGTAAACTTCAGAATGTTCCTTCTCTGAACCTGTATTCTATGTGAGCATGTCAAGAGTTTTTGTTTTGTTCTTTTTGTGAGACCACTCTTAAGAAAACAGGAACTTCCTTTGACTAGTTCTGCCCCAGATTCCACGTACAGTGTCTTACCCTGGGTGAAGATCTGGTTTAGGTCTGTTTATGAGTAAAAGTTACTCTGAAAATCTGTATCATCATTTAGTGATAGTAAAGACATGCAGTTATATAGATTTTCCACTTCTACAGGGCCGGATGCACAAAGACCTTGATTAAAACATCACTGAAGTTCATGACAAGATTAGACAGGGTATTTTTCATTGGTTATAGTGATCTTTGGATTGAACTCCAAGACTCTGTTATTTTCTGTACAACACAGAAACAGATAAAGGTAAAAAGAGGCGGCTTTCTTTTCCGTTGCCTTCCCTACAGCAGATGCACTTCTGTTTGCATGACTTATGTTCTTACTGTGCTCGTATGTAACTCTCAAATATTAATATCGAACGTTAGATCCCGTTCAGATCGATGGGAGTTTTCTTTGGTAACAGAAGGGTTTGGGGCCCAGTCAGGCCCAGTGTCCGGACAACGATATATCGGCGTACATCTGCAGCTTCAAATGGTGAATTCACAGCTCCTGATAAAAAGGGGATTGTTTGGTTTTTCTTCCTGTAATGAATGTATAAAAATAGATAGTAACATTCATTTAAAGAGCTTTCTGTATATTTGAACAATATGTTTTGCTTTTTTTCGTCAAGGGTGGACCTGGAGCAGCAGGTGCTAAGGGTGAAAGTGGTGAACCAGGTCCCCAGGTACAATAATATTGCCTCTTATATTTGAGATTGTTTATCTTTAAGAAGCTGCATTCATATCACTTAGAAGAGATCAAACAATGAGATGCTTTCCGCATGCAATTGAAGAAAAATAGCTTTTACAACACTATCCTAATTAAATGCAATAGCTTGATTGTTCATTTCGAAATGCGAAAGAAACAAACTTTATATAACCAAGAGCAATTATCACAGGTAGATTGTCATTGCATGAAAACCTGTTTTAATATTGTCACTTCAGGCTCTTTTCTCTGTTAAATAATCATGTCAGTCTGCAACTGTATGACCTTGGGCTCTGATCTTATCAGATCTCATAAGGTGAGAGAGGTTGAATTTAGTTGGTAATTAAACAGGATATTTTCAAGACAGATGTGACATAGCAAGAATGAGTCTTTAGGAATCAGTGCATGCTTTTCTTCTCAGCTGACTATTATGTCAGCTCCTGTGCAGTGATGTTAAAGAGCACTGAAACACATTGAAATCTTTCAGCTTAAACCTAAAAGTAATAGGGGGTTCTTAAAGAAATCATGATAGGAGTCTCTGGAACAACGATTTTGCCAGATCTCAAGTGGTATCATGGAATTGCTACATTATTAAGTGTCTGTCTTAAAATTCCACATGGATATTTGCAGAAGACAAATAAAGCAATTAAACAAAAAAGTGCTCTGAACAGCTGGACTGTCTTCCAGTTTGCTTACTTACATTTTTCGTACTTTGTCTCTTCCTGCTCGGTATTTTTGGACGGCTAGTCCTCTCCCATTGCTGTTTTCACCTGGAGAGATGCATTTGGATGGGGGATGAGAGAGCTTCCACAGAAACATACGCCCACATAGTCATCAGTGAAAAGTTACATGTGTTTGAAAAGTGCAATTAGCTTTTTCAGTCTGGGGTAATTTGGTCTCCCTGTAGTTAAAACTGTGCTGTGTAAAGCTAAGACAGCATGAGAGCTGTTTGCCAGCACAACGCGTGTGCGTGTATGAGTTAGGGATCCGAAATAAGCACTCTTTAGTTTTCATCAAATAATTATTATGTGACTAAAATAATTTTGGCATGAGAGGAGGAAGGGTTTTCAAACCACAGGACTGAGACCTTCAAAGCCATGAAAAGAATGTAAGAAGTTTTCATGTTAAAAGGACCAATTGTGCCATGCGTAGTGCCATCTCATGAAAACTAGTGTTAAAATTGGCTGTGCTAAGCCCAGTTTGGATGCCCATGTTTTATTAAAACTAATGGGAATTTGGAAACCAGAATCCATCTCCTGGGAAAAAATGCAGCTTTGTGTATAAAAATATCTTGTTCTTCAGGTGAGATGTTTAACTAGCTTTTTGCTGACATGAATGTGATTCTAAGAATTACACTTTTAAAATTCAGGGTCCTCGTGGTATTCAAGGTGCCCCGGGTCCAAGTGGAAAAGCTGGCAAAAGGGTAGGTAGCGTATGGATCAATCCCGCTTTGGGTAAATAGTTTTATTTAAATATATTTAAATATTAACTGATTCCACTGCATTTTCGAATGTTTGCCCCTTTGGGTTTTTGCAGGGACGTCCTGGAGCTGATGGTGCCAGAGGAATGCCAGGAGAGCCTGGTGCAAAGGTAAATAATAATGAGACCTGAGGCTTTATTTCAGTCTCGGAATGGGCTAGACAGATTTTATGCAGGTGCCATAGTTTCTTCCAGGCCAACCCAAAATTCTTCTCTCAAGTGAAAATACTGAGGTTTCAGATAGCTGGGTCAGATGCAAGAGCTGAGAATGAATCATCCATTTAGAATATGGTAATTAATGGTAATGACTAGTAGTCTGACCTTGAAGTACCTTGATTCGTAGGGCACGATTCCTATCCCTCTGAGTCAGTTTCTAGTTACAGAGTATCAATAATAGTAAAGTCAGTTTTGCAGCCGCGAAGTGCAGCTAGAATCAAGCTTTTCATGTCAATGTAGACTTCTTTTTATAAACAGCATAATTACAGCGCAGTGAAAAAGTTGGTGTGGCATCTTTTCTTGCTTTAATGCAGAGAAGCAAATGTTGTGAGCTTGATCTATGTGCTCCCCTCCGTGTGTTTCACTCAGTAACAAACGTGTACGTATAACCAAGGGTAGAAAGGAACTTTTAGAGGGAAGGCACAATTTATTCGGAGTAATAAAAAATGTAATAGTCATTTACTGAAGCTGTGATTTCTTCTTTCCTAGGGTGACAGAGGATTTGATGGTCTTCCTGGCCTCCCTGGTGACAAAGGTAACAGGGTAAGAAAAACATATATATTTATACAACAACATGTTGATACCAGCACAGAAATAATGCACTATTCATTAAGAATAGCACTAAGGTCTATGGGGAATGTTAAAACAGCACGTCAGCTCTTCACACTACAGAGTAGTATCTGTATGGTCAGGTAATGTATTCCTCATGAAACATTTTACTAGTATCAATCAATCAATCAATGTGTATATATATTAATGATTTAAATACATTTTCAGAATTCAGATCACATCTTCAGCTACGTTTTGCTCTAATTTTTCTTAGTTAAGGAATTTGCCTGTTGGATTTAAAGTGATTGTTAAAGGAAACAGTAATAGGAAAAGGAAATTAGCACGATGTTTCTGTATCAGGACAAATTTTAACCTGCTGAGAAGCTTGCTCAAAAAATGCATTTGAATATTTGAATTGCAAACTGAATTGTTTAGTGTGGCTTATTCCAACACCTGCAGCTTAAAGAAAGATCAGTCAGGAAGATCAGATAAGTTAGGAAAACTTGAAGTAATATCCGAAACAACTAATGTACTTGCTCCTTATGTCATACCAATCTGTAGGATGAGACTGCACCTTTCCCTACAAAGAGCAGAAATAATCACAGCAGGGGATTTCTGCTTTAAATTACACCCTTAATGTAGATGCTAGTAACAACATACTGTACCGAATGTACCTCCCTTGCTGTTGTCCTGGTAAGTGCAATGCACCATAAAAGAAACAGTGAGTGGGAATCTCCACAGAACCATTGCCATACGTGCTAGAGCTTGATGACCAAGGCATGACTAGAGCTCTCGCCCTTCAGTGGGTTACAGCACCGTTGCAGCACTTCCCAGCAGATCTCAGCTGTGTTGGCTACTGGCCCGTAATGTCGTCCTTTGCAATAGCATCGCAGGATACTCATTTGAGTTCTGTTTGCAATGGGAAAAGAGCTTCTGGTGTCATACCGAAATGCCTTGATCCTCTTTCATCATTCCCTTTTACTTGGAGAGTGGAAAGCATGCGGCACACCGCACAAGCGAAGCCCAGCTCGCTCGGCAGTGACCAGCAGAGGGGGCAAGGCATTAAGCTCTTACCGCTGCTTCCCTCTGCGAAGGTTGAGCAGAAGGTGGTTCAGAGTCAGGGAATGTGTGTCTGCTTTCCAACATGGAATACTGGAGTTGTCTGTCTGTGGGACCACCCAAGTCATAAAGAAATTAATTTTATTTTTCAAATATTCTATTTGTTTCGTATTTCCTAAACAAATAAAAAACTAAAATAGAGGAATAAGTTTGGGTTGAAATTTGCAAAAAATGAAAATAATGACTTCTTCTCATCATTTCTTTCATCCCACTATTTAAAAATCTCTGCATTCTCATGTTTCTATGGAAATCTTCTGTAAAAGTACAAACTGTGATCTTTCTGAAAGCAGCTCAATTCAAAGCCAGATCAGATAGCCATAGCTCTTCGGATTCATGTATACTGACGGCATATAATGCAAATATGCAGTTCTCTTCAGCTTGCAATAAAGAGCGCAGAAAGAAAGACAAGAGAAACGCTTTTTCTATTGTAGTTATTTTTCAGCTGTAAGAGAACTGATGTTGAAAACCCGTAACTTTAGAGTAGAAGTTTTAGGACTACTTTTAGAATTCGTCATATTTGAACTATGAGTTGCAAATTGGATGTCCTCTGAGGTCATGCCTCCGTCAAACACAAGTTGTCAGAGAGGTGTTACTGGATGAGATTCTCTGACTTCCAGTGTAGTGGAGGTCAGACCACATGGTGTAATACTCCTTTTAGCCTCACATCTATCACTTTGAACTTTTCTTATTTAGATTTACGAGATGCATAACCCTTCTCCAGTATAAAAGCAAGAGGCTATATACTGGAAGAAGAGGTCTAAGGAAAAAGAAGATCAGGCTTTAACAGAACATTTGAAGGAAAGAATTAGAGCATTGAAGAACTGATAATGATAGGAAGTTTTGTTCTTACTGCATGACAATACCAGGACACTGAATGCAATCTCCTAATCTAAGTGCCATGTGATTGCAAGGCAAGAAGGGTAGCCCTTGAGGGGACGAACCATTTCAATATTTGAAAGCTTAAGTCAGTCTTCACCTGGATATTAATTGGAAGCCAGAGCACAGATCATGTGTCTCATGTGTCATCTTTCAGGAGTGTCATTTAGCATGTAGAGAAACACAGGCTCTACCAGCAGATCATGTTGAGTAGTTATAAAACTTTGCAAATTATAGAAATTGCTGTATTAATTCATTTTGCAGGTATGAAAGTGCAGTTCATAGTATTTCATTCTCTCCCACACATACTCCAACTTATAGAGGACAGAAAGGCAGTAGAATAAAATCCTGACATCTCTAATATTAGGTAGCTCTAGGGTAAGAGAGCAAGTTACCTGAAATTCCCTGGGAAAGTTTGAAAGAATAAAGAATGGAGCCGCTAAAGAGTGACTCCATATATCTCTGCTAGGATCCACAGCAGTGGCCAGGCTCCTTGGAGACACTGATAAAATTAAGGAAAACAGCATGAATACTTGGGTTTTGTCCAATGCCAGAAGGAAGTCACAGTCTAAAAACCCGCTGCCCAGAAAGAGGTCAGTCAGTGGTGTCTGAGCTATGCAGCACACTAGTTCTCTTTAGAAATGGGGAAAGAAAAATAAATCCTAAAAGCGTGGTCCAGAATCTACTGAGGCTCTGCATATATAGACCTGAAAGGCCCCAGCCTCCGAGGGGAAGTGTGGAAGTCTGGCTGCCTTCCAAAGCCTCAGACAAATCAGTCCCAAGGCTCTCAGTGACTGGTGCCAGGGTGCGTGGTTCTGAAAGGTGGTCAGTGCACTTCACCGTGTACTTTCCAGGGCCCAGCAACTGGGTTATTAACTTCTGACCCACATCCACATGCCTTATTTTACTGGCAGTAACGCATTGTGTAGGGGGAGGGGGAAGGTGCCGATGAGACAAAGAAAAACGTGGGTAACGCTGCCTTTTGTAGCAGTAGTTTGTGTATGCTCTGGGGCCAAGAACAGTTACAGAGTGAAATTTTACAAACACAAGTAGTTCATTGTTTCAATAATCATTTGTGTTTATACTAATGTAATAAAAGACTTTACTGAGTACTATAACCTACAGATTTGTATCATTGTGTCAAGACATGTTTTGACACATCTGACTTCAGCTAATACATTTGTTTTCGTTTCCCTTCCAATCCATTATTGTTTCCAGCAACAGATGTATTATTTTAATGACTTACCTTATTCTACAGGGAGACCGTGGCCCACAGGGACCTCCTGGCTTACCTGGTGAAGATGGATCAAGAGTAAGTTGCTCTTTACACAGTAAAATCTGCAGTGAATCCTCGTGTAATGGCAATATGGTCATGATACATGTTCTTTTCTTCTAAAACTTCTATTCCCTTTATACAAAAACAGGGAGAAGATGGGGAAGTTGGACCAAGAGGTCTCCCAGGTGAAGCTGTAAGCAATGCTTTCTTATTCTGTTTCTGTTACAAACAAAAATCACTCTCAGATTTTTTTCCTTTGTATTGAACTGTTCTGAATTCCAGGTATGAAAATTACTGCATGTGTGTGTATAGAGAGAGGATTCTGGCTGAAAAGTAAACAAATGAACAGTTTTGTTAAGGGTGAAACACTACTTATGGGGTTAGAATTAAGTCAGGGATATATCCAGCCAAGTATACACAACTTCTAGAATCACAAAGGCTATTTCCTCTCCTATTATGTAAAATCAGTCACTGCAGTCCCTGATACATGAGAATATAACCAAGCCCCTGTAACTTTGAAAATGTTTTCCAAACATCTCTTCATTGGAAAATGAGGCCTGACTTCTCTTTTTTCACACTACTGTGCCTCATTGTGGATTTTTACACTTGTTTCGTGGACAGAATTTCCACTGCTGTCAGCTGGAATTCTGCAGGTGCTGTCACTGCAGAGCAGAGTTCTGCATTGCAGGCAAGAAATCAAGCCTCAGAAAGGGGAATTTTACCCTAAATGTGTGATATACTGCTGCCTACTCGCAATGGATGAACAAGTCGCTGCAGAAACAGAGTGTTAGTGATTTGTTAGTGTTTTATTTGATTCTGTATCATACATGAGGAGACTGGAGACTCCGTCCTGCCTACTTTAGCAGCGTGACATGAATGATGACACAAATGGTGAAAACTAATATTTATTTACATAGTATAAAGTCAAAAGATTATGTTATAGACCAAATCTTGCTCACCTTATTTAGGAGAATAGCCCTTGGTCTTTTGTGGAATTTTTTAGGGGTTAGAGGAACAAATCTGATCTGGTTTCCAGAATGCCTTGCATTTATTACAATAAAATTATTAGTAATTTGTAATTATTTATTGGACCTTAATAGAGATAAAAGCGCTGTTTTGCACTTAGAATAGTAGTATAGAGTATGACAGACCATCATGTTTTCTGAAGATAGGAATACAAACATGTATGTTACTATTCGGGTCAGACCTTCAGGCCAAGACGCAGCCGAAACTTTAGTGGGAGACACTGTGCCAATGTCCTGCACCAGGAAATAGAAATAGTTATCTCCTACCCTTCTCCGAAATGACCATAGAGCGGCTGAATAAAAGCTTGCCCTTCCACTGACATCCTGTTCAGGCATACAGTGGCCTTCAGGAGAATCTGTTACCAGTGAATTTTTTCCTTTTTTCCTTTTTTCCTTTTTTCCTTTTTTCCTTTCTTTCTTTCTTTCTTTCTTTCTTTCTTTCTTTCTTTCTTTCTTTCTCTTTCTTTCTTTCTCTTTCTTTCTTTCTTTCTTTCTCTCTTTCTCTTTCTCCCTTTCTTTCTCTCTTTCTCCCTTTCTTCCTTTCTTCCTTTCTTCCTTTCTTCCTTCCTTCCTTTCTTTCTTTCTTTTCTCCCTCAACCCCCATGCTGCCTTCCCCTCATCCTTCATCCTTCCTACTCCTTATGACATTCCTTACCCAGTCCTTCTCCTGGGCCTCTCTTTGTTCAGAAAAAAAAATGCAAGTATTAATAAGTGTTTCTTGTCTTACAGGGTCCACGGGGATTACTGGGCCCCAGGGGTACACCTGGTCCCCCGGGACAACCGGTACGTCTGAACTGTTTCGTATTTACAATTTCCAGAAGGAAGAAGGAAGTCCACTGAAGGTTGCTCAAGTTTGTACTGTTTGTTGTAGGGCATTGCAGGTGTTGACGGACCTTCAGGCCCGAAAGGAAACATGGTGAGTAAGTAAGCTGGGAATTAAAAAGGGAGTGGATTCTAAAAATCATTCCCACGTTCTCTTGTCCCTGCCACTGTGCCATCTCTTCCATTTAATTAAACTTTTCTGTCAAAATACTGAGATTCATTGTGATCTTACATAGAAAAGAGAAGCCTTCTGTTAGTTTTCAGCCAAAAGGCCTAACCGTGCTTTCTCTCAAGCTCCTTTAGCACCATGGACTCCAGTGCTTAGGTCCTATGTGTGGGCTGTTATTCTCCGTTAAAGAAAAGGCTATGATATTCATTAGCGTGAAAAAATATCCTACTGGATAGAAGGTTGGTGGTAGACTTTAAAGAGGGAGGGACAAAGATGAGTTTGTATTCCTTTTAGTCCTGACAATGAAGATCTGTAGTGCAAAAATGCAAACCTAATGCCCTGCTATTTTTTTGCATGGTAGGGTCCTCAAGGGGAACCAGGACCTCCTGGTCAGCAAGGAATCCCAGGCCCACAAGTAAGTGTAAAATAACTCTCAAGAAATGCGATGTAATGTGCAGCAAATGTTTAATAAATGGAAATTACTAAAAGGTTAGCTTTTCATGTGCAAAACTGATAAAGCTTCAAGGATTTTATAAATAATGCTGCAAATGTGCCGAGGGCAGTGGGAGCAGAGTTTTCAAGTAAGCTTTCAGAGGGATTTTTCATTCAGGAGAAAAATGACTCATTCAGTGTTCCTGGAATGCAGCAGGAACGGCCACACCTGGAGGAGGGTTCTGAATAGGATCTTGTTTCAGACCTACTGCCAGAATAGTGGCTTGTGCAAAAGACTCACACAAAACTCCTGATCTAACTCGTAAGCAGGGAAAAAAAGCCACTTATATTTGCCAGTGTGTTTAACCAGATTAATGAGGGACCTTTAGTAGGGTGAATGTATGTATATTGTTCTCCCTGGTTTCTCACACTGGTTTCTTTTTAACAGGGGCTTCCTGGTCCACAAGGTCCTATTGGACCTCCTGGTGAAAAAGTAAGTTCCAGCATTATTCTGGTATTTCACAGTCAGTTCTGTGCAACAACCTTGCCTATTGCTTAAAGGCTTTGCTAGGTTTTACAGAATAGTAACCTAAGGTCTAAAAATCAGCAGATCTTCCTGAAATCATCAAGGAAATGAATAACCAATGGAGGCCTGGCTTTTCTCTCACATACACTTTTTCACAAGCATAGTTTCCTCCCTTTATTTTGGATCAATTTTCCATTATTAACTTCAGAATCCAATCTACAATATTAAACAGAGTGTACTTGTATGTATATTAATTTCACAGCAAGCTGTGAAAATTGTTTTTATTAGTCTCTTTTTTATAACAGAGTCTGATTCTGTTCTTTTTTCACGGATTATGTTTTGACATAACTCTGCAGTGTAATTGGCATACTGCAGCGTCACTTGGTGGGTTTGTCCTGATCTATCTGTTTGTACATGTTCTCGTGGTTTGAAACATGTCTTCTGTTAATTTCAAATATGTCACTATTGAATTTTATGTGAATTTTACTTTTCTCCCCTTTTTCGTGAATTCCTGCTGTATTTATTCTTCTTTGATTTTGCTCCCTTTCACTGTTTAGTACATACTTTATGTATATACTAATACACTTTACTTTGTTACGTACTTTAGGAGAAATTGAAGGAGAATTTAGGAAACAGTATACATGCTTTTTACCTGCCTATGTGCCAGAGAAGCATTATTCTAGCAAAATGGGCTAGGTTCCCAATATAGGCATTCCAGAGGCTTTCACAAAGACGTACCATGCCTTTCAGCTGCGAGCACTGGGGTTCTGCGACCTGTATTCTTTGCCTTTGATCTTGTGGGTATCTTTCATATGGTGAATCCTTTTATTCCTGAAATTTTAAATAATAGTTTCTTTCTTTACACTGGAGAACTCTTCCCCACCTTGTGCTGTGTGTGTGTGCATGTTCATAGGGCATTTCCTGAAGCCTGTTCTCAGGCAAGAACCTCATTGAAAAATATGGGTGATTTGTATTGGCTAAAGACTGTAAGAACTGGCCTTGAGCTTATATATTGTATGATAGTATCTTTCTGGGTTTGGTTTTGTTATAGTTTTGGTTTATCCCTGATACCCATATCAAGGGATTTAGGTATAACAACTTTTTATGTCCTCAGCTCTTAGACTTAAATGTATTGGAAATGGGTGGGTTTTTTTTTTTCCTTTTTCCTTCNTTCTTTTTTTCTTTTTTTTTTTTTTTTTTTTTTTTTAATGATTATTATTTTTCTTATAGCTACTCTATACCTGGGGTGGGTTTGCCAGTTGTTTTAACAGAGATTAAAATACTAAAAGGATTTAAGGTAGTTTGCTGGTTTAGGATGTACCAGTCCTCAGCAAGGATGATCCTCCATCATCCTAGCAAATGATAGAATGTTCACTATTGCTCTGAAGATGTGTCTCTGTTACTGCATTTAGGGACCTCAAGGCAAGCCTGGTCTTCCTGGCCTTCCTGGTTCTGATGGGCCTCCTGTAAGTAACCAAATATTTCATCCGTTGAATCTTTAAATATTTTTACCAAGTAATAAATATTTCTTGATACCTGTGTTGCAAAAAGAAAATGGAGAGTAAAAGCACTGGTAGTCCTAGTTGACAACAGCATTATAAAATCCATCTAAAAGCCCTGTATCATTTGAGCTGTTCAAACTAAGAGAATTACATTTTTGAAGCAGCTGGTAAAAATGGCTGTGGGCTTTTAGAATGTGGTCCCAGATGATGAAATGCATCTGAAACATCTGCAGGGATGTGTAAATAACCTAACTGACACAGAAAGGGCCAGATACTGTTTCACTGTCGTCCTACTATGTCAGTATGGCAAAGCAAGTCATCTGTAAAAATGCTCACCACTTGTTTTCTGAGGAAACATAGAGTAGACTAGATCTTTCTCCGCTTCCTGACCTAAGGCGCATATTACATCTTTGGGCTTCTTCCCTCATTGTCTATGCTGGGACAGACCTAAGACCAACTTTAGAATCTTGTGATCGCCAAGGAGTTCAGCTTAGCTCTGAGGATGCATTCGCTCGCTGGGACAGAGAGTGTAACCACCTGAAAAGCATTGCTTACAGTTCAGGCATTAGACTTAAATGGAATTATTGTTCATACTGACATTCATATACGCTAGTTTTCTTGCATCAAAACCGTCATCTTTTTATACCACCAAGAGCCCTTAGACAGTCAGTGACTTCTCAGACTATCTCTTTCCTCCCCATACCATTTTCCCTTACAATTTTTCTTTAGGTTAAATCTGCGTTTCTTAAACCTGACTTTCAGCAGGGATTTGCTAGGATAAGAACAACAAAACTGACTGCAGGGGTTTCACTGCCTAGATGCTTATATTACAAATAAAGGGTTGTACGCCGAGGTCTCACAATGTCTCTTTTACCCCCCAAAGTACCATTTTCATGGAGAATGTTAAATATGCAATGATAGTCCAGCTGGAGGTCTATATCTTGAATCATTGTCTAAACATTTGGACTTTCCCCCTTATCCTTTTCTGCATTGTGGGAACAATATTACTTTCCAAACATAAGCATTATTTTAAAATCTGCATCTTTTTAGACCTTGAAAGCAGGGGGAAATGCTGTAAGAGATGTTCAGGTGTTAGCTCAGGTCTGTACCTGATATACATCCCTGCTGTGGTGGGTTGACCCCAGTCAGCAGCTAAGCACCCAGCCAGTCTCTCGCTCACTCCTCCCACAGCGGGATGAAGGAGAGAATCAGAAGATCCAAAGCAAGAAAACTCACGGGTTGAGGTAACAACAGCTTAACAAGTGGGGCAAAACTACACACACAAGCAAAGCAAAGCAAGGAATGCATTCACTCCTCCCAGTCTGCAGGCAGAGGGCTGGCCACTTGCTGGAACGTTGGGCTTCAGCACACGTAAGGGTAGCTTGGGAAGACAAACACCATAACCATGAACATCCCCTCCTTCCTTCTCCTTTCCCTGACTTGTATTGCTAAGCGTGAGGTCGTACGGTACGGTACATCCCTCTGTCCCAGCCGTGTCCCCTCCCAGCTTCCCGCCCACCCCGAGCTACGCGCTGAATGGGTTGGAATGGGACAAAGAGGAAACCTCCGCGCGCGCCGTACAAGCACTGCTCAGCAATAGCCAAAACAGTGGTGTGTCATCAGCACAGCTTCAGCCACAAATCCAAAACACAGAACCGCGTGGGCTGCTCGGAAGAAAATTAACTCCATCCCACCCAAAATTATCATCTCCTCGATGCACAAGTAGTTTGTTCAGAGGAAGAGCCGGAGAGGCAGGTTAAACTGAGTGCGTTCTAATTGACACGACCCATTTACAACCATAGAATTACACCAGCAATTGAAGGTGATGAGCAGTACCTTCCTGACTGCAATGAGCTTTGTATCTGCTCCGTGATATCTGTGTTAAGATCAGGTGAAAGCTGAAGAGCATTTTTTCAGGAGATCAGGAAAATCCTTGGTACACTATTTAATTTCACTTCTATGTGAGGAAATGTCCTGTTTTGAAGGCGGGACATTAAAAGCGGTGTATTATACTGGAATTAATGGAAATCTAAAGGGACACAAATATGCCCTCTAATAGCAGCATTTTAAAAGTCATTTAATGTTATAGAGACCTCTGCTACTGGATGGAGATTTAAAATTTTGTACAGAAGAAAACGTATTCTAGGAGATTAGGATTAAACAACTGACATATGTACATTTTAAACAAATAACAAATATTCGGTGTTAGTAAGACAAACCCTTTAAAGGAAAATTAACAATCACTGGTAAGCCAGTATCAAATACTTTTTCTTTTAATAATTCTTTTAATAAAGAACATATCTTAAACTGTTTTCCAAGGCCAGAAAATTGAATGTAAGCACCGGGTGTTTGTCATACAAGATTAACAGCCACATCAAAGTCATATCACATTTGACACACTGAAAACGTTTTGGGATGTCAATGACACCACAACATGAATGATTTTAGTAACTGGCTACATGTTACGTGGGACCACGTGCTTGGCAAAACTGGAGGTTTACTATGCTCCTCTAATAAGACTGTTGAACATCAATAGAAAAAGGATTCCTGACTGATTCTCATAAACAGTAATCTTCTATTAACCTTTGGTTTCATTAAATTGCCTTTAAATTTTGCAGCATTTTAGAGTAAATTCTGTAAGAAAGAAAAACAATGGATCGGTTAATCTTTCCAGCGCTGCAGTGTTGACGTCGGTGATATAGAACAAAGACTACGACATAAGCATATTTTGTTTTTAAAACAAGTCACAGTTTAAAACAAAGACATAGGATGTTAAAACTCGATCAGCCTTCTATTGGCTTCTGCAATAAATTCCATCATCTTTTAAATAATTTTAGCAATGTCTTCGTGCTGTAATATTAATCACCCTGCTCGTTCCCAAATCAAATTCGGGTGTCTTGCATTAAAAAGCTCTTACTGCTGAAACATTAACTGAACAGAAGGGGCGGTCAGGATATTCCTAAAAGCGTTAGCATTGACATCACTGTTGTCCAGCTTTTCCTTTGTTATGTAAATTAAGTTGGTATTGAAAGGAAAATCTTTCCTCAAAGTTTTGTGTGTGCCTGTTGTAATACAGAGGAAGAGTGATTAGTGACCTGAAATTCAAGTGTTTAAATAATGGTGGATTTATAATAAAATGTCACTACTGAAAAATGAGTATTTTCCAAACCAGATACTTTTCTCTTAAATCAGGGTCATCCTGGCAAAGAGGGTCAGTCTGGAGATAAAGGTGCATTGGTAAGTTTTAAAACTTTTCCATTTATTTACATAGCTTTCAAGAAATCCTTTGGCAGTTTTTCAGCTTTATGACACATTTGTTGCTCCAAGAACCATTTAGGAAGATAATAGAAAACCCATGACACATTCAAAGCAGCTGTGTGCAGATAAACATATTCATTATATTCTAAATATTTTAGAGATTCTAAATAACATAGAGATTACTCTTTTAAAGTAAAACCGATTGTGGAGTTGATGGAATGGCAACCAGTCAAAGTTGCATACATTTCCCACTGAAAACTCACAGGTAGTCTGAGTTTACAATTCCGTTGTACAGAGCACCCGCTCGGGCTCTTCTGAACCTTGTATTTTGAAGATTTACAAATGCATGCATACACATTGCATTTTGAGGTCACCTTCAAGTCAGTGACAGGGAAAAGTAATTTCTTTATTTCTTTCTGAAGCACTGAACGGTCTTGGGGCTCTTTAAAGCGTTCTGTTTGCTCAGTATTGACCCTTATTTATCCAGAATCGCACCCTTTATAGCACCTGAGATGGGTTTCAGTTGCAGTACTGATTTCAGTGGCAGTACTAAAAGGTTGTATCCAGGATAAATAGGGCATTTCAGAAAGCACAATTCCACTGACACCAGCATATTCCTATTTGTCCAAAGTGGTGTTATCTGTTAGAGGCTTGTAGGTTTTATCCCGATTTCTTAAGAAAATACAGCTTACACAGAGCATTTATATTTTGAAAGTACAGGTCTGTGACCACCTGTCAGTGGTTCCTTATGCTGTTTTGATAGAAATTTGATAGAAAATTTTATTTGTCAGAAAGGTTTTGTGAAAAGACACAGTTGGAAAGGGGAAAAAGACCTTATCAGTGGCCCGGTTAGGGAAAGACTTTGTTATCTGTCCATCTCAGACTTCGGAGAATCAACAAGGCAGCTCAGCCTCAGGCACAGATGTGTGTTTCCAGGATTCCTTGCTTCCACTGTTCACAGAACTCAGTTTCTTTAGACACTGCCAGTGGATTGCATAGTGTTGAAGTTAAGCATCTTGAAAATGCTCAGCAAACAGTAAATAACAGCACCCTGACACCGGTCAGTATTGATAGCACCAGGAGCCTTTTAGCTTTCAGGTTTAGAAACTTTTTTTTTTTAAAGACCATGATTTTTATTATTATCATTATTTTGATCTCTGCTTTTGACTTGTGTCATCATCATAATTAACATATAAATTTTCTCCAGTAAGACACCACTGGTTTCTAATTGGCATCTCTTTGTTTGGTTTTTTTTGTCTGTTCGTTACATTTTCCAATTACCATTTTTTCCAATAACTTATGTTGTGGATAGGTGTTTCCCAAATATACAACTAGAACCAAGTTCATAATTTTATTAACAGTTTTATAGTGACATTGAAGGGTGCTTTGTGATGCCATGACTTTTCTTAGTGGCAGGCAGCCCAGTGTTTTTTCGATGTCTCACACAAGACCGCTGCATTATAGTGAAAGAACAAGGATTAGACTCAGAAGAGAACTGCTTGCTAACCACGTACTGTACAAACAAAGGTTCTTTACTCCAATATATTTTAGGGGCCTCCAGGTCCTCAGGGTCCCATTGGCTATCCAGGTCCTCGTGGTGTAAAGGTAAGATTTAATTACTGGCTTCCCCACCCCTTTTTGAATATACGCATGTGTGTAATTCTTTATATTCTTTCT
>WEKW01025704.1:196877-214011 GCA_013389905.1 Sula dactylatra | reverse complement strand
GAGAGGAGAGGAGAGGAGAGGAGAGGAGAGAGGAGAGGCGAGGCGAGGAGAGGAGAGGCGAGGAGAGGAGAGAGGAGAGGCGAGGAGAGGAGAGGAGAGGCGAGGAGAGGCGAGGCGAGGCGAGGCAAGGAAAGGCAAGGAAAGGCAAGGAAAGGAAAGGAAAAAAGAAAAGATAAGAGAAAAGAAAAGAAAAGAAAAAAGAAAAGAAAAGAAAAGAAAAGAAAAGAAAAGAAAAGAAAAGAAAAGAAAAGAAAAGAAAAGAAAAGAAAAGAAAAGAAAAGAAAAGAAAAGAAAAGAAAAGAAAAGAAAAGAAAAGAGAAAAGAAAAGAAAAGAAAAGAAAAGAAAAGAAAAGAAAAGAAAAGAAAAGAAAAGAAAAGAAAAAGAAGAAGAAAAGCTCCTACTTTTCTCCCACTGGTGAATATCAGTCAGGTTTTCATTAGAATCAGTGTCAGTGAAGTTGTACTGCCCCTAAGTCATTAATGGGTAATTGGAATGATTGTGTGAAACAAGATTCATTAAAAGGAAAACATAAGTAAGACAAAGAGAAAAAAGAAAAACATACTTATTGATGTTTCAAAGAGCACCAAGAAATTCTATTTTAAGTTTTTGTATATACGTTTTATTTGCCACTAAAATGCTAATAGCAAGCTGCAGACATATAGATGCATTATCACAGCAGGGAGTCTGGCCAGTAGTTTTAGTGGCTGACCAAACCAAAGACCGCTTTGATTTTCATCTCCAGTCACTTAAAAGTATATTTTATCAAGTCTATCACCTCTTTAACCGCAAGTCCCTTATGACAAATTAACACCTTGGCAGGTAACAAGTCTGCTGTCCCTCTGGACCTGTATGCCAGAAATAAAGAAGAAAATAGTACTGTTCAGACTAGACGGGGCGGTTAGCAGGAGGAAAGGGGAGAAAAAAGGAGAAGCAGTAATAACGCCTGGAAGCAGGTTCTGTATATGGAATCAATCTCCCCATAAATTCAGCCTGTGAGATGAGCATATGAGCACATGTACAAATTGCATGTGTCAGTGAAATGAAACCGGCCAATGGTCAGCCTGCAGCGAATAAAGCACCTGGAGTAATTTACAGCTCAGTAAAGTGAATAGAGGACCACTGTTCAGATGTGGCAACACCTTGCAATTATTTTGAATGAAGTTATTTTGTGAAAGAATTATTATACTGTGAGGCAACAAGGCCTTGTTTGTTCCTCTTCATTATGTTACAGTTATTTCTAGTGGGCTGTTACTGATAATGTCTTTCCTGCGCTTAAAAATGGTGCAGATTTAATGAATACTTTGTTGTCCAATAAGATGACAAATAATGTCCATTCTATACATTGATTTTTTTAATGCATTCTGGACTTGAGGCATTATGGTAAGTTAATTTGCAGCTATTCATCAGAGTTGTCACACTTGCAAGTTTGACGTGTACAATGTACATGACTTTGGGGGTGTGCTTTACATATAAATTAAATGTTGGCTCTACTGCTGTTTTGCTATTGATATCCTCTGATATTTGCATTGATTTCTTACATAGGGCTCAACTGGTTTCCCAGGATTTCCAGGTGCCAATGGAGAGAAAGGTGCAAGGGTATGATAATTCATGCTTGCATGACACTTAATTAACTTTTGGAACTCAATGCTATGGCAAGTCACTGAAACCTCAGGATACAAGCTACTATCTAAAGAACTATAAAAACAGGCTTTTCACACTTAAGATGAACCTCTACAGGTATGCAAAAGAGTACATATGGAGATGTTAGTTCTCATTCTTTAAGGTATTCATCTAAATATACAGGAACTCAGACACTTTCTCACTGTGCATGCTACCACAATTAAATATTTGAAAAAGAGACAAGAAATCACCTTTGCTGAAGCATCTTTTTTGACAGTATGGCTGAGTGAGTTGGCAAGGCCTATTTTCCTGTATCCCATGAATTATCCTGCTACCATGCAATTTACCCTCAAGGAAATTCAACTTGTATTTCATAAGTATTCTGATTTGCCACAAGCTTTTTTATAGGCTGAGCTTTGAAAATGCAAAATATAACAGACAAGATGAAGAACACGGACTATTATGTATATTAAAAAATAGATGTAAAATGACAGATTTTGCTGCTTTGTTTACTTGAAGCAGGTGACAGAAAATCTGTTACGCATATTTTTTCAAGCTGTAAAAATGGAATATAGGTTAGAAAGAGGGTCACTGTGCTGTTGTCTGTAAAGTTCAACTGAACATAGCAGAACACGTTGTTAGAAAGATGACGAAATTAAGAGGATGAGTCAGAATTCATAGATGATAGCAACTTAAAGTCAAACTGAAGTAATGTATATCATTGTTCTTAAGAATCCGTTTTTATTTGCAGCACAAAACCAAGCAGAAATTTATGTTTTTAAGATGTCGTAGTTTAGCCCCAGTCAGCAACTAAGCTCCACGCAGCCACTCGCTCCCTGCCCCCACCCCAGTGGGAAGGGGAAGAATCGGAAGGGCCAAAGCAACAAAACTCGTGGGTTGAGATAAGAACACTTTAATAATTAAAATAAAATAGTAATAATAATTATAATGAGAAGGAAAATAACGAGAGAGAGAGAGAGAGGTGAAACTTCGGGAGAAAGAAAAAACAAACCCAAACCACAAGTGCTGCAACCGCTCACCACCCACCGACCGATGCTGTTGGTCCCCGAGCTGCGATCGCTGCCCCCCCGGCCGACTCCCCCAGTCCATATACTGGGCATGACGTCACATGATATGGAATATCCCTTTGGCCAATTCAGATCAGCTCTCCTGGCTGTATCCCCTCCCCTCCCGGCTTCTTGTGCCCCCGGCAGAGCATGGGAAGCTGGAAAAGCCCTTGACTAGTGTAAGCACTACCCAGCAGCAACTAAACCATCAGTGCGCTATCACCATTATTTTCATACTAAGTCCAAAACGCAGCACTGTACCAGCTACAGTGAAGGAAATTAACTCTCCCAGCTAAAACCATGACAAATATATTAAATCCAATTGCATTTGCATTGCTTATGTATGGTTTAAATTGGTCTTGTATTATTTTAGTGAAGATAAAGTTATGTTGTTATGGACAGACACAAGCAATAAAACAATGTTCCGTTCATCCTTGTTGGGAAAAACGAGACATGACTGCTAATCAAGATACCAGATTAAAAAACCAAGCGAAATAATTACATCAAAGAGCAGACAAAATTATGAAAATCTAATTATATTGATCTGTGATCAGGCCTTCATAAAGCTTTCAGTTTAGCGAGGGTACTAACCATGTAATTAATACCATCGAACTGCATGCATACTTAAGTATTATGCTGATCACCAATGAGACAATAACTGCGGGTTTTGTAATGTGAATCAGGTATTATCATTATTAATCTTGCCCAAAGGGATATCATTGTGTTTTATGCTGCCATGCACACTGGTGCTAGGAAAGGCAGTCATGGTCCCCGAGAAGTTCACAAGCTGTGTAGCACTTTCAGAATAACATATAATTTTTATTTTGATAAGTGAAATAAAATCAATATAAAAAAAAAACCTAACCCACAAGAAAACACTCAGAAAAACAGGTGCGTGCATTTAGTTGGTTTCCAATAAAAGCAAGCTGTGTGCTAAAACATCTCTGCTGATTTTCTGTTGCTGTTGTGTTTACCTCAGAGATCAGAAAGTGCCAGTCATCAGGTTCCTTTTCCTACCTGGAGAATACTCTGTTGAATTTTAAGCTTTGCATTAGAACGCACGGCAATCCTAATGCCAAGCCTAAGGAAAAGAAATCTGTTGAGTGTGATTAAGAGATATATTGAAGTAAAAAATTAAGAGCTAGTATTCTGGCAAGCTCTGTACCTCTGTGCAAGTGTGCAGAATCCTGGTACATATCACAGCCTCTATTCCTGTTATAAAAAGAGAGAGGCTTGCCCTTTCTTTGCTCTATTAACCTGTGTAGCTGTCCATGGGAACCTGGGGACTTTGTCTTCGAGGCTCTTATTACATTGGAAAGGATGCCAAGTCCTTTAGACTACTGCAGAGGGACTCTGCTTGTGGTGTGCCATCTTCACTACTATTTTAAAGTAGTTTAAAGTGTTCTAATGCCTATGACAGAATCTGACTCTGACGCAAATTTAGTGCATTTACCTACAAGTCCCAGTGAACTCAGAAAGATAATAAATTTTATCAAGGACCATGATTCTGTAAATTGAAATGCAAAGTAGATACTTAAAGATAACATTTAAATCTAAGGGAGTTGCACTTTGCCCCCCCTCGCTTCAGTAAAAAACCCCCCCAGCTTTATCTCACGAATACAGTGTCTGCTAAGGTGGTTTCTGTGAACTTTTCTCTACAGGGACTGCATGGCAAACCAGGCCCCAGAGGACAGCGAGGACCAACAGTATGTACTTTTGCTTTGCAGTTTAGAGGCTTTCAGATATTAATTGCCTCCACAATACTGTGAAGAATTATTTTGATTCGATTATAGTATCCAATAATTATCCTCAAGTGCATCTGTGTTAAACTGACAGGGTCCGAGAGGCTCAAGAGGTCCCAGAGGTCCCACTGGCAAACCAGGTCCCAAGGTAATTGTCAAGCACACTGTATAGATGGGCTACAGGCTGTTTCTTTTAAATAAAATAGAGGTCTGATCTTTGAACATACTGTCTTTCCTTTCTAGGGTACCGCAGGCAACGATGGTCCTCCTGGCCCACCAGGTGAAAGGGTATGTGGAAGCTGTTTATGTACATGTTGGTTTTCCTGCTATGTAGGAGTGTGATTTGAGGGTGGGAGGCTTGCTTGATTTTCAGTTCTCCCTCTCGTGTCTTTGCCCTTCTTTGACCAGAGTAACCAGAACTAACAAAACCTGAATTCCAGAGATGCTTTTCACAACGTTATGAATGAGGTAGCTGAAGTTTGCTGAAAGCTGCTCCCATCTGTAGCTCAGTTTTGTGCAAATAGGACACAGAGAATACATACACACTTCATATTATGTCCATGCACTTTGTATATATCCATGCAAATCACAGTTGTACTTACCAGCCTATGCTCTTAAGACTGCCCCATTTACTGCAGCGTACTGCTTGTTTATGAGATTTACCAATCTCTCAAGCCATCTCCAGAAGCTTGTTTGTTGAAGCAGCTGATTTTTTTTTGTTCTGATCAGCTATGAATTCCCTTCAACCTACTTTCTGCATGCTTGAGAAATCCTATTGTGCTTGCTAAAATAAAATTTTCTGCTTGCTATTATATTACCAATCAATACACAAATCCAATATGCAGTCAGCCCATTACACAGCAGTATACAGAAAAACAATATTAATAAATCGTATTTGTAACAGCAGCACTTGAAAACCAACTCAGACAGTGGACATACTCTCTGCCAAAGTATTTTTGCAAAGCTTAAGAACAAACTTTTCTTTCGTAGTCAAATTTCATTAAACTACCAACCTTTTTCGTAAGTTCTTTCCCAGTGCCCGCCCCCAAGTCCCAGAGATCTCCAGAAGTCTTACTCCTCAGGCAGGAGTTCCCTGCACATTTGTGCATTTTCCCCTGTTCCATAATGTCACTTTGTTACACCATTTCCTTGCTGAATACATGCATGCTTGGTGTAACAATAGTGGCAGAACAACAGCAGACTGGTTTTGCAAGAATGACTAAGCAAACTGGAAGAGGCAAAAGGCCATAGGATCCGACCACATGGTTTGATTGAGTTGATTCCTGGAGATAAGGACATCCCTAAAATGAGTGATAACAGGAGCATGGCATGAGTGTGTTCTAGAAATCTCAAATCTCCAGTTTGTGCGTCTGCAGAAAGCAATTAAAGTTAATTTTGTTTCGTTTATCCTTAGCAGTTGCAAGTAGAGTATTAGCGAACATCTGATATACATACATGAAGGAATGCACAAGCCTTCATATCTAATGTCACATCTTTCTGCTTAAGAAAAGGATTCCTTTCCTTTTGACTGAAAGCCATTAAAGCATATTCCAAAAAAAAAAATAATACCACATACGCTAGAAACAAAAGTTTTAGTTTACTAAAAACCTTGCATACTCATCATTTCAGCTCTTCCTTTCCCGAAGCCAAATATTACTTAACTGTCCAAGAGACTGGTCAGTGGAGCAGGACAGTGGTTCTTGCAGTAAGGAGGAGAAGTAGGATAGAACAGAAGGAAGGTTGAGGACTGGAGGACTAGACTGTAGCCAGTACGTGTGGAAGGCAACGCTCCAAGGGAGGCTGCAGTAAGAAGTTGAAAGTGCCTCTATATCGAGCAAAAGACGAGGGCCCAAGTGCAACATGGACAGCAGGAATAAGTGGAAAGTTTGGATGAAACAGGAATGATGTGGCAAGTAGGTGAGAGACGCAGGGGCAGGTACCTGGTGTTCAAGAGAGGAATGAGTTAACTAGGATGTTGCCTGTAGAGGACTAGGCAGGGTCCAAGAAAGGAACTGGAGGTTGTTTTACACTACGGGGGAACATCAGAGGCAGACTACCAGAGGGTGAATAGCAGAGCCTTGTGAAGGAGGAGTTTGCCAACAGCTCCAAGAGGCTATAAGGAAGAGAAGCTGTGGGGGGACTGAAAACAATGAGCAGATCAATCCAAGATGAAAGCATCCCTGGAGAGAAATTGGTTAGAGCAAAGAGATGAAGAATGGCAGAGCACGACATCTCATAGCACTTGTGTAATGTAAGTGTGAGGTATCTATTTGCTTCCCAATAGGGGTGAATTTCAGCCAAAAAATAAAACCGTCGTTTCTACTCTGCTGAGACTATTTCAGGTACCAGACATGTAAACAGTAAAGAATCTGTCCTGTGTAGCTACTGTTAAAATGAAATTTAATGACAAAAAAGAAAATGTAATTTTGATAGCATGCTGTTAGTATTCTAGTGCTTTTTCCTCACATAATCCATCAGTCCAGTGGCTTGAAATCTGCAAGCCATATTGTGAATAAAAAAAAGATGCAAATCTTCTTTCTTTAAAAAGCCTCAAGATGTGAGGATCAAAGTACAATGGGAATTCATGAGAAAGAAGGTGCAACGAACAGTAAAACTTTGAGTTGCGCTCTTATAACCCAATTCCTGAGAGAGACCAATTTCCTTCATATATTTTGTACGGTAGCTGAGTCAATTTTAGTAGTTTTCCTCTATAAAACTCCTTCATTTTTTTGGAAACTTCATCTATTATGTTATACCCAGAAGCAAACGAGGAAAGGTCATTTGTTCACAGAGATGGCAGAATGAAAAAAACCCTAAACCCTCATCTAGAACATATTTGTGTGTTATGGAGGTTTCAGAAACAACCTTACACTTGTTTTGGAAGAGTAAATAAAAAAGACGGATAGTGCAGTAAGACCATAAAGATTTCTTCCTTTACCTAGCACTTCTTAGTTGACTCAGATTTACTATTACATTATAATCAAGGTCTACCCTGGAATAAGATTCACTGAAGGGCAAATTCTCCTAGGCTGGGCGCAAGGGATCCTCTCCCACAGCAACATTCGCACACAGCTTCGCCTGCGGCAGGAGGCAGCCGTGCTCTGGAAGTGAGCCTGGGGTCAAGGAACGAGGCTTGTGGAACTCAGAAACACTTGGCGCTTTGTCAGAGGAGCAAAAGGGTAGCGTAATTTGGGAGATGTGGCCTCCTACTTCAAGTCTTTTGTATCAAACCGCAAAGCAACGTTTCTAACATTTTGACAGCCAATGTGTTAGCAAAACCAGATGTCATATAGCAAGTGCAATAGGATAAAGTCTTGCATGATACGCCCAGGGTACATGGCTCTGCTGCGGGACCATGTGGAAGAAATAAGGTTTTTCAGGTTGCTACCCTTTGACTTAGCACACTAAAAACTAAACTGGAAAAATTCCTTTAATAAGCTGACATAGTCCCTTTCAGCGTATCAGCAATAAATTTTAAAAGGCTGGCCTCTGTTTTGTTTGGTGACAACTTTAGAAACAGTCATGTAATCTAGTACTTTGTGTAAATATCTATGTGTATGGATGTATGCGGACATACGCGTATGTGTGTACACAAGTATCTGCATATACTTGTACATATACATACCCAATGCACTGACTCACATGATCAGCTTTAACTAAACCCGTAAAACCCTGCTGCATGAAAATTTTCTCTCTCCATATGTATGTGAATATGCAAAACTATATAAATAAAATGTTCATCCATCATGGGGGTTTTTTCAGCTATCTCAACTATTTTTCATGATAGCAAGAATGTTGTATTTAGACGTGGTAACTCTGGAAAGCTTTCTCTGGAAGTTTGTACTGTTGTGCTGGCTTGAAATATTGCCAGTGTAAGAACTGCCAAAGATGACTGTTGGACTCAAAGTTAAAAAGACCACCAGACTATTATTAATTCCCACGTTTTACAGTCAACACAGAAAACAATGTTTCTTACTCACAGTTGATTCCTACTTTATTATGCACAGTTCCAGGGGTCAGACGCAGACATACTTTATATAAGTAGGTTTTATTTTTTTCTTTCTGCATTCCTACAGAGGCAGTATTGGTTTCAGGAGATCCCCTCCGATGTCTATCCGTGTGAATTGTTGCTACCAATTTTTATGGCAGCAGAGCTGAGGCTTTATCCTTATAACCAGACATAATCTGCAGAGTTCATATGTTTTGTAACTGAAGTTCATATATTTTATAATTGAAGCAAACTTCTCAATCCAGTGTCATGGCAGCTAGAATAAAACTTGATGTGTTTTGTTGCCTTTGTACTAGGGACCACAAGGGCCTCAGGGACCTGTTGGATTCCCTGGACCAAAGGGACCCCCAGTAAGTATCTTTTTAATTAAGTATATGCAACAACAGGCATGTTATTTTTCATACAATGTTTCTGAAGTTAGTATTTGCAGATTTACTTAAGGGATGGTTTATGTATAGATTACGAATATGCTTATTGAACTTTCAGGCTAAGACAAGAACTCACATATCCAAAATGAACATTGGTGCAGCTCATATGACATTCAGCATAATATACTAAACTGCAAATCTAATACGTTGGTGCCAATGTCCAGGTGACAGACTGAGTTTAGGCTAAATGTTACTTTGCTGGTGTATATTTTCTTTTAACAATTGATTCGTTGAGGAAAAAATGAAGAGGAAGGAAACATTCATTAGTAGCAGAAATGTATAAAAGTAATAGCACATCTGAGCTGCACTCTGCACTAGTTATACTGCCCTTCTAGCGCATTGCTGCTCATGTGGAGTAAGTAAAAAAGCATCACACCAGCTGTGATTTTTTTCACCCATGCATTTGTTATTTTTATTTCCAATGCCAAAATCTAAAATTCCGTCAAGTACTCCTGTAACACTTAGTTTTGCATTAACTGAGTCATTAGCAAAGAAAACTGGAAGGGAAGTGTAGGGACTTCCCATGATTTCTCAGTTTACAGAAATCCATTTTGAACATGCATGCATTTGACAACCAAACAGTAACTCTCCAAGCAATTGCTAGCACACATCAGGGAGGACACAAGGAAAATGCATTATTAAAATTATAATTACCTGATATAGGAGCAGTTAAGCTGTACTGAAGCCTAGTCTAGAAAAAACAAAGGGATTAGACATTCTTACAGCTAATTGCACACTTTTTGTCAGAATTAAGGGTGGCTAAGAAATACTTTGATTTATGTATTTTACAATTTCAGGGGCCACCTGGAAAAGACGGCTTGCCTGGACACCCAGGACAGCGGGGTGAGACTGTAAGTAAAGTGCTCTGCTGTACGTGTTGTAAACCTCCAAAGGCCAGGACTGAGTGATCAAAACTAAAGAACCAGAGACAACAGAGGAGAGGGCAGGAGAGGGGACTAAGAGGTCGTATAACTGTAGTTTTCTTATGGTTGGTAGGTTAGACATAAGAAAGCTTTATTTTGTTTCCATGCTACAAGAGTGAAGTTATTCTTTGCTGTGCCCAGTTAGTAACATCACAATGAGCTTAAATAGTCAATAGAAGTAAAAGAAATTAATACTTAGATCTCAATTTTAATAAATTTTCAGGCAATTACTATATGGTTCTTTTCTCACTGAATGCCATGTAACATAAAAAATGACAGTAAAAAGTCTTATTAACGGTAAGCAGCTAGGACTCTCAAGAGCCATCGCCTTTGGAAAGTAGGATCTGGAATGATTCCACCTGTGAAAAAAATCTTAAATTTTGCAACTATACCCTAAGAATCAAAACAAGTAAATTCTGGCAGCAAAATGAAAAAATTAACATGTAACAGTTTTAATGGAATTATTTAAAAAAACTCTCTACTTCTGTAGTGCCAAGACCTTACTCATGTCCCACGGAATTAAAATAAAATTCTTACTCGGATTTTTCAGAGCTAAAGAAAGCCATAAATGAATTTAGAGAGAAATTTTCTCAGCAAGTAGAATGTGTTTTGGGTTCCAGCTTCACTGGAAATCTATTAGTGGCTGCTGAGTCACTTCCACTGCTGGAAGGGAGAGCTTGGAGTAACACATCATTCTGACAAACTGTGTTTTCTTGGGCTAGTGCTGCAGCGTTGTAACTAGTGGCTTTTTTGTGTGCGTGAGAAACATGATTGACGACTACTTTTTCTTTGCAGTGATGCAAAGTCTAGGCTTGTGTACCATAAGAATGAATTTGAATCATTGTTTAGAACGCAGGAAGCTCAAAATTGTTCTTTAGTCTGATAAGAAAAAGCACAGTAACTATTTTCCCTTTATTCTTATTTATTTGAACATGAGCCAGTAATGTGCCATTGTGGCAAAGAATGCTAATAGTATCCTGGGCTGCAGGAGGGTGATGGTCCCTTCTGTGCAGCCCTGCTGAGGCCAGCAGTATTGTGTCCAGTTCTGGGCTCCTCAGTACGAGAGAGCGCTACTGGAGAGGGGCCAGCAAAGGGCCACTAAGACGTTTAAGGGACCGGAGCATCTCTCCTATGAGTAAAGACTGGTAGAGCAGGGGCTGTTGAGCCTAGAAAAGAGAAGACCCTGGTCGAATCTTACCGAAGTGTATAAATACCTGAAGGGAGAGCGTAAAGAAGATGGAGCCAGGCTCTTGTCAGTGGTGCCCAGTGACAGCACCAGAGGCAATGGGCACAAACTGAAACACAGGAGGTTCTGTCTGAACATCAGGAAACCCTTCTTCACTGTAAGGGTGACCAGCACTGGAACAGGTTACCTGGAGAGGCTGCAGTCTCCATCGTTGGAGCTATTCAAAAGCCGTCGGGACATATTCCTGGGCAACCATCTCTCAGTGGCCCTGCTTGAGCAGGGCAGTTGGACCAGATGACCTCCAGAGGTCCCCTCCAACCTCAACCATGCTGTGATTCTGTGATTTCTTGATTTCATTCATGATTAGAAATGAAAGATGCAAAATGCAGTGAAACTATGGACTCTGCTACCGAGTGATGTTTGGACCAGGTCCCTCTGGGTTCAGAGAATGCTGTGGTTCTCTAATTTTGTATCTCCTTTGGGATTAGTGAGGTTAGACCAATATACAACTTGAGTAACTTTGCATTAGCATTGTTTTCTGCCCTGTGTATGGGCCAGAATTATTTTAAAAATATTTTTTCCCCAGTTGGTTCTCATGTATATGCTTTTGTGGAAAAACAGATTTTTTTAAAAAACAAAAAGTAGACTTGTTGACTTTTTTCTTCAATGAACATTTCCATTTCAGATTTTTGAAAAATGTATAAATCAGAAAACATTCATTGCACTCACTGGTAAATCAGGGTCTTAAGAATTCTGTTTCTTATTTGGGCGTCTGTCTCATTAAAGTTCAGTGGTGCATGTGGGCATTACAACAATTAGGGGATTAGGCTAAGAGACATACTCAAGCTTAACAAATTAGAGCGCCAGATGCCCAGATTGCACTCTGCAGCCTGGTTATGGAATAATAAGCATATGTTGACAGCAACGGAGGTAAGTATTAGTGGAGAAAAGGCTACAGCTTCTTTCCCCGGTAAGCCACGTGCACTTTGAAGAACTGCCGTTGTTTGCTGAAATTCTAGACTTAGGAACACTAATATCATGACAAATAATTTGGAATATAAATGTAGGAGTAAACCAGATACTGAAAACCAATATTAAGCTAGTTCCTCCTTAGAAGTGATTATCAATTTCAGTGATATCAGTCTCAGATTGGCAGGAGGCATCAGCTGCAGAAATGGTTAGATTTTCTGGTGTTATGCAAGAATTTAGTGTTTCATGCCTGTGAAAGGATAAAATAGAAATATACTGGCTGTTTCATCTATTAGAATTAATCAAGGACCTTCTTACTACAATAAACTCAGTTTTATTAAATTGTCTTTCACAGGAAATAACAACAACAACAACAACAAAAGGAGGCTAATTAGGCACTTAACAAACACATCAGTGTAAATTTTTTAACGCTCAGTATTTTAGATGAACCCATAGGATGTTCAGGTCATCTTGAGTATTTGCTGCTGAAATCTCCTTTGCTTATTACTTCTTTTACAAATCTGAATCTGTAGAAATAGATAAGCTGGTGACATAGGAGAGAAAGCAGAGTAGTAGAAGCATCATTAGCATCAAGAAACATTGAATGCACTGCAAAGTATCAATGCATTCTGCAAACCTGGGAGTAGCAGGTCTTCTCAAGGTAATTCCAGGAAATGGGTAATATTCAACATCCCTTTGTCTTTCCTTACAATAGGCTTCCGAAGAAGCTTTGACTGTGCAAAGGAAGGGACACGTGAATGATTCCATCTTTGGCAGTTCTGATTTTCAGTCATTAGAGCAAAGGGGTACTTCTGTATTTGTTTTTAATCCTGATCATTTCAGAGGTCTGAGAGAGGGTGCCTAAACAGTTATGGGCCACACTGAACCATGGTAACGTCTGGCTGGCAGCAAGAAGAGAATCAGATTGAGGAAGGTAAAAAAAGCTTAAACTGGATCTGATGGAATGGGGCAGCTGTCAGCGAGACTGTGCCCAGAGGAATGCTGAGCAGGGCCCGACATTTGTAAGAAATATGGGCCAGATGACCCCTTTGTTTTTACACAGGTGAGCAGAGTAGGAGGCAGATATGGGCTGTTCGGCAGGGATACTGTGGAATCCTAGATGTGATACAGCAGTGAATGCACTCTCCCAGCTTTATGCAGCAACACACTTCCAATATTTGAAAGAAATAATTTAGCACGTTTCAAAGATCTATTAAACAGTGCTACTATAAAGTGAGGTTGTCATTCAGCTTATTGACTAATTTTGGACAGAATTCTGGGGACACTGATTAGAAAATGAAAATTCTGTAAAATTTGCCAGTGTTCTGAAAAACTGTCCCTAAAACATTTCCTTTCTATTCTCTGCTTCCCAGTTTTTGTCATCATATCCAATTCTCATTAACTTCATTCTTTTTGTGGCACTCATGCTGCCTTTTTTACCATCCCTATACAACTTTCATCTTCCCTGGATCTCTGTTTCTTTTCATTTTCTTTCTGTATAACCTCCCCTTTATCTTTAATGCTCCTACAACTTAATCCACCATCTGTGTCTTTCTTTAAAAAGCATTTGTGTGTCTGGCTTTATGATTCATAATGTATATATGTAAAAATGTATTTTCAGCCGTGTTTTAGCTGCATCACTTATGCATTCAGACTCACCTAATCAAGTTCACCTAGAGAGATCTGTTAAATTGACTGGAATTTTTACTGCTGTACCACCTGAGAGAGATTGGAACTGATAGAGATAAGAAAGATTAATCAGTATTTCACTTCTAAGTATACACAGGAAAAAAGAATTTCTCATTTTTATTTCCTGAAGAGAAGGAATGTGTGACATGGAAATTCTCTTTCTCCTCTTCAGCACAGATAGGAGTTCTGCTCTTCTTTATCTTGTCCTGGGTAACACAGTATTCTATAATTATTTCACAGGGTTTTCAAGGAAAAACTGGCCCTCCTGGTCCTGGTGGTGTTGTTGGCCCTCAGGTACATCATTTGCTTTCATAGTTAACTTCACAAGACCAATGTTTAATGGTTATATTATGGCTAAGGCAGTTGCTTTTGTTGTATTAAAAGGACCATATTGATGGTTATATTAACTTGTGTAACAAATGATGCATAACCATTTTAGGAAGGTGTACTTTAGTAATCATTAGTGATTCCACAAAATATGCAAAAGTTGTGGTTACTTTTCCACATCCTTTTTTGTGTGTTTTCCTCCTGTGATGAGGAAGGTGGTGGTTTACAGAAGTCAAGAAGGCAGACAGAGTTCTCTACCATTAAATAGTTTAGAAAGAACAAGACAACATGGCACTTTCTTGCCAGAGGCCAAACTTTGGTCATTTATAGATTGTGGAGAGATTCACTCTCACAACTTCATTTGATCTAATCTTACTTATTTGCAACAAAATCAAGCATTTGGATTGCATGAGCTTTTTTAGGTAATTCCCTCAGTGAAAATTTTCTGCCAGGGAATCTGAAGAGATATCTTTCAACTCTCCAACCTTCCAATTCCTATTCTTCAGAAAAACAACAGTACAGAGAGTGTTTCAAGACAAGCACAGTACATGGATTCCCCTCCTGTGCCCTTTGTGTAACCTCCTCCCATATGTGGGTACGCAGTGTTGTAAAGCTTCATTGCTTAAGGAGCAAGGTCACGATTTCACTCTTTGGAAGCTGTACAGACGTGTCTGCAGGCAGAATGCAATGCAAGATTTATTTTATAGGACAAAGATATTTTGTAAGTCAGCTTTGCCTGGAGGGAAGGTGAGGAATGTAGGCTAACTAATGGTAATAATGTTTTGTAAAAGATACTCATAACAGCTGGGTATTAAGAATCTGCTTCCCCCCTCCCCACCCCGTCACCGCAAGACATTTAATACCTTGAGATGACGGAAGTTTTACTTCTGTGCTTAGGGTCCTACTGGTGAGACTGGCCCAATTGGTGAAAGAGGTCATCCAGGTCCTCCTGGCCCACCAGGTGAACAAGGCCTCCCAGGTGCTGCAGGCAAAGAAGGTGCTAAGGTATGATGTGGCTTTGGGGAACAAATTGGAAGGCACAGATAAACTGCTGACGTTCTCACGTTTCAAATCATCATGCAGAACATCCAGAGTAAAATCAGAACATACAATATAAAATGACAGTTAGCACGGTCCACCCAGAAGGATTTTGAAGACTGGAAGATTCCAAGTTTAGACCTGTGTCTGCTTCCATTGAAATAATGAGAATTCTCTTGAGCCAATGATTAGTATTTTTGTAATAAAAATTAAAAAACTAGTTTACATATGCCACATGTTCACTGTGGAAAGACGTAGTAACGACACGTTGACACCAAGGTGAAAAATTGTACCTTGGCATTTAAAGGAGGATGTGTAGTACTGGCTACAAGGCAGAATTTCACTGCCCAAATTTAGCTCTTTGCTTACTTTTTGGCCACCATTGGGGCACAAGAAAAACGTTGCTTATCTAGTTACTGTATAATTCTATTCAGTCTTCCATTTTGCATTGTAAATTTTTAGTGAATGTATCTTTAAACATATTTCTATGGCTTGCTGTGTTTTTCACTATTTATATTCTATAAGTAATACTGAATTTTGTCAAAGCTTATTATAAATTTAACCATATTGATAGACTATTGTACTGAAAGTTTTAAAAGAATTAGTAGGTGACTAGGTTGGGACATAATCTTTTTTGTCATTACTATAACTAGGCTCTGGTATTTCATTTTCATCACTCATTTAATGACTGACATAAGCATTTTAAACTTTTTTTTTTTTTTTTTAATCAAAATGTAATATGTTTCCAAGGGTGACCCAGGCCCTCAAGGCATTCCTGGGAAAGATGGACCAGCAGGTCTTCGTGGTTTCCCTGGAGAGAGAGGCCTTCCGGGTGCTCAGGTATGACATAAGCACTAGAACAATTGACATGATGTTTCTAAATACAAGAAGCAATGGATTAACTCTTCCGTTTCATGGAACCTTCTACTGTGCTTAAAAATGACTGCAATAGGAGAACAGACATCAAGCATCCAACATTGTTAAATATCGTTGGCTATATTAGCAAAAAAGAATTTATTCAGGTTTTTGTCTTTGGATTTTTACTTTCTTCCTATTTCATCCGTTGCAAAAATAACTTCAACTTTGCAGTTAAGAGATAAGCTTTTTTTTTTTTTTTCGTTTTTTAGGGTCCAGCTGGTCTGAAAGGAGGGGAAGGCCCACAAGGCCCACCTGGCCCAGTTGTAAGTAAACATAATAATTTTATTAAATATAAACAGTATTACGTAGTAACATTTTTTTCTTCTTTACATGCTGTGATGTTTTCATCAACGCAGTCTGTAAAACCCCAGACAGATGCATGCCATTCAAAGTGATCAATAATTAGTTTCTACTAATTATCCATACTATTGAACATTCAAGGAATGTGAAGGTTGTGAATATCTGAATCCTTCTGCTGTCATTGGGTATGAGATTTACTTGTTGTTCAATATTTGCCACTTACACAAGTTGTTGTTGAGATGAAAGAGGTTTGCCATAGTGGAAAATCTACAGAGAGTGGATAGTGGACTCATGCTGTTGTGGTGGGTTGCCCCTGGCTGGACACCAGGTGCCCACCAAGCCGCTCTATCACTCTCCTCCTCAGCTGGGCAGGGGGAGAAAAATACAATGAAAGGCTCTTGGGTCGAGATACGGGCAGGGGGAGATCTCTCACCAATTACCATCACAGGCAAAACAGACTCAGCTTGGGAAATTAATTTAATTTATTACCAATCAAATCAGAGTAGGATAGTGAGAAATAAAAAACAAGTTTTAAAACACCTTTCTCCCACCCCTCCCTTCTTCCCGGGCTCAACTTCTATCCTGAATTCTCTACCTCCTCCCCACCAGTGCCGCAAGAGGACGGGGAATGGGGGTTGTGGTCAGTCCATCACACGTTGTCTCTGCCGCTCCTTCCTCCGCAGAGGGAGGACTCCTCACACTCTTCCCCTGCTCCAGCGTGGGGTCTATCCCACGGAAGACAGGCCTCCATGAACTTCTCCAACGGGGGTCCTTCCCACAGGCTGCAGTTCCTCATGAATTGCTGCACCATGGGGTCCCTTCCATGGGGTGCAGTCCTTTGGGAACAGACTGCTCCAGCGTGGGTCCCTTCCACGGGGTGCAGTCCTTCGGGAACAGACTGCTCCAGCGTGGGTCCC
>WEKW01025704.1:174571-196040 GCA_013389905.1 Sula dactylatra | reverse complement strand
ACCATGGACCTCCCCGGGCTGCAGGTGGATATCTGCTCTACCATGGACATCCCTGGGCTGCAGGTGGATATCTGCTCCACCATGGACCTCCTCGGGCTGCAGGTGGATATCTGCTCCACCATGGACGTCCCCGGGCTGCAGGTGGACAGCCTGCCTCACCATGGACCTCCTCGGGCTGCAGGTGGATATCTGCTCCACCATGGACCTCCCCGGGCTGCAGGGACAGCCTGCCTCACTGTGGTCTTCTCCATGGGCTGCAGGGGAACCTCGGCTGTGGTGCCTGGAGCACCTCCTCGCTCTCCTCCTTCACTGACCTTGGTGTCTGCAGGGTTTTTTCCTCTCACATATTCCCACTCCTTTCTTCTGACTGCTGTTGTGCAGCTATTTTTTCCACTTCTTAAATACGTTATCCCAGAGGCACTACCACCGTCGCTGATGGGCTCAGCCTTGGCCAGCAGCAGGGTCCGTCTTGGAGCCGGCTGGGACTGGCTGTACCGGACATGGGGGAAGCTTCTCGCAGCTTCTCACAGAAGCCACCCCTGCAGCCCCCGCTACCAAACCTTGCCATGCAAACGCAATGCAGCTGTGTTCCCTTTGTACAACTGCAGTTCACTTGTATGCTTGACCCACGTAACATTTCAAATACTGCTGGTGTTCTGCATAGCCTAAGCTAGCTTTTAAATATGTGGCATCACTACTTTTGTGCCCTTTTTACTGCATCTAATATTTTTGAACCATATACGAGCATGTGTGTAAGTTTTGAATCATTTTAACTCATTGTGAAACAGATTCTTTTTGTTTAGATTGGGATAGCAGAACGTTTCATAAGGAACAAAACCGATAAATATTCCGCTCATCTTCCGAAATTTCTGTATAGTTGGGAAATGTCACATAGCCTATTTCTTTCAACCACTATTTTACAATTTTTTATTTATTTACTATTATAAAAAAAAAAGTTTCAAGGTAGTCTTCTCAGAAGTGATTGAGATTTTTCACTCAGCGTTTAGAAACCTCAACGTACTTAAAGAGGGAAACACATCTTAATCCTGTTGTGAAGTGCTTTGAAATTGGTACAGAGAATGATGCAGCAGCAGGCATACTATACCATTATTTTTGCCACAGTATATACATTGAAAAAAAGTATTTTTTCAATGAAACTTTAGGTGCTGTAGGAACAGGAAAAAATTGTAGAGCAAGCTTAAGAACTTCGAGAAAGTATGAGGAGCACTGTAAAAAAGAAATCTTATTTTGGAAAATAGTAACTTGCAAGTTGAAACCTCCCACTGAATTCCATGGAAAAATAGATCATGCCAGAATAGAAGAATGGCTTATTACAATGCCATTGTATGAATATGTAAAGAAATGATGCATTATACAATCACTTAAGAATTTTAGATGATAAGATGACCAAAAATCATCCACTGCTTTGAAAACTTTATCTTCACTGTACTTCATGTGGGGACCATGCCTTTAGATAGAATCAGTGAAACTGTTACAAATTATGTTTGCTTGGCTAATAACAGCTATGTAAAATCAGAGGTAAAATCAGCGGTAATATTCCTTCTCAAAATTTTAAGCTCAACATAGGCATAAAAATGTATTTACCAGCTTTTTGTGTTGTTGTAGTTGTTTTTCTTTATGGTTACAATAGAGAGAAAAGCAGTGATATGTACTCATTGCTCAAAAACAGTGAATTATTCTCCCTTGAGTGGTGTGACTAGGCTTTTTCTAGATGGTCCTGTGCTCATCAGTTGTTTACGTTTTTGCTTCATGTTTGGACTTCTACCATTTGTACCTCTGCTACCTCTTTCACTTCAGTTTCTGGTAGCTATCTACTGAAAGGTATTTGAAGTAGGATACGCTTAAAGTTACCAATTCTCTGTTGTCATTTTTTTATGTGAGGAAGTTCTACAAGGATGCACTGGTATTCAAACATGGTACAGTTATTCCCGTATGTGAATTGTGTAGATTTGATAGTCATCTTGTCAACTTATTTCCTCAGTGCAACCGAAGTAAAAAAAAAAAAACAAACTAAAAAAAAATCAGCACAGCTATTCTTGTTAGACAAAAAACTTATGGCGGAGCTGAAATTCTATGTATTTCAACGATAAAGCTCTCTTACATCCCTGCAATTCTTACTGAGATTAGAATGCGTTAAACAGGGAGGAAAAAGCCCGACATAGTATAAAGGTTCTTGCTTTTGGATTATTTCTACGTTATTGGAAAAGATCTGCTGTAGCACACTTTTAAGCTTTAGTTCTTGATTTCTTAATACTACTTGAATTCTTAAAATTAATTATTGAATTCTTAATGCCATTAAGCATCTATTCTTTAAATCAAGAACGTGCATTTGTGAGTTACAGTGCTTCTTGACACCACGCAGTACGTGTACATTCCCAAAAGGTGCCAAAACAAGGTAGCTGGGAATGGAATGGAACAGAACGGAACGGAAGCTGGTAGGGAGAGTCAAAAGGGATGCCATCCCACCCCGTCTGAAGAACCTAAACTGTTAGAAGAAAAATTGAATCAAAATCAAGAAAGCATAGACCAGAATAGTCTCTTCATTCTAAAGGTCATGTCTTCATTTCGTGTTAAAGGAGGCCCTAAGGCTGGACTGGCGGCTCAAGCAGATAGTGCAGGTGCGATGAACCAGCACTCCCCTGAGCATGCACGGAGCAGACAGCACGAGCACACCTGACATCTCACACACCCCACTTTCCCAGGCAGGATGCCCGCACACAGTAGCTGTGCCACCACTGTCATAGTTTCACATAAATATGCATCACGTAAGGTTGTGAGGCAAAAGCATATCTCTTGTGTAGTGATGGTTGTCCATATTCTGAAACACGTTTGAATTTAAATTCAGATGATCCATGGTTTTCTAATTCTTATCGGGTGTGTATGCGTTAGTGGTTTAGTTCAAAGCATCGGAGCCTTTTTGAGGTGCATGTCTCAGTCATCCCCATTTACCAGCCTTTGGTTCAAACCGTGGAGCTCTCTTGGAGCTCATGAGCGATATTCCTTTCCTGTGAAACTAAATTGGAAGAGAAATTCCAGGAGCGCTTCTAATACACGCCAGCTAATGGGAGTTCAGTGCCAGGCTAGAAGTATCGTGAAGCATAGTCCAGAAATACACAGCGTGGGTGTGAGGAGCACAGTACCAACTGCTTCTCCACTTTATAAATCCATTCCTGTTGGGACCACACTTCCTGCTAAGGTAAACATAGTCATGGAAGGAATCACTTAGGAAGCTCGGCATTTTTTCTGATGGTTTTTAAATATACTTTGAGTTCACTGTAGTGCAAGCAGGCCACTTGAGGCACAAACAGCGCCAAGCTGACCTGAGAGTATTCCAGAAGAGCTCAGTGGGATTTTTTTTCTTTCTGTTTCATCTTTAATTACTAATGTGTTATCTTGAAGGTGTTTTTCAGTGAAAAAAGATGTCTAGGTGCCCTTAATACTGGGTTTCTGTGCATCTGCAAGGGCCACTATTAAACCACAATAGCTTGCTTTTTTTTTCACAGCAGCTCATAGCAGACCATGAGCATCAAATAGTCCTAAAATATTTTCCCATCTATTTTTAGCCAACAGAGGGAACACACAGAAGTGTAATTATAATGGAGTCTTCATTTGCCATTTATAATAGGAAGAGAATTCATGCCACTGGATGATTTTCCTCCAACTCCCTGCCAATACCAATTGCTTCTAACTAGCATATATAGTCAATTATAAGCTTTATTTGGCCAGCGCATACATCTGCAAGCATACCAAACAACTGACTGCTCCAAGCACTGTGCATGCCAATTACTGTGCTTAGAGGGATCTGGACAAAAGCAAGAGATGCATGAATGCACTCCAGAGCAAGGGGGTTTTTTCTGGTTGGTTTTCTTTGTTGTTGTTGTAGGGTTTTGTTAGTGGTTTTTTTTTTATCAGTTCTCTTTTATCTGCTATCTTTGTCTGCTGTTTGTTTTCTTCCCTTCTCATACTACTGTGTGGAATGCTGAATGCTGATGAGAGAACCCTCTTTGGAATGTCAGTCAGTCACTTTTCATTAGCACATTTAGGAATAGGATGCCCAAATTGGACTCAGAATAAGCCAGCTGGAGGCTACCCAGTTATCAGTACTGAGCTATCTAGAGCTGTCTTCCTCTATCTGATTACAGTTTTCAGTCATGGGGATCTTCACTTGTTGAGCGTTTTCTTAACCATCAGTAAAAAGTATTGCTACTACTACTATGTAATGTATACGATCGCTATAATTACAGATCTCCTCACGGAGAGAGAGACGAAAACAAGGCTACTGATGAGTTTATAGTCTGCATAAGAGAAGTACAAGACAAAGCATGACAATTTCATTCTGTAGAAAAGTCTTTTAAAACCCCCCCCAAATTAATAAAGGGATTCCAGGACGTGAGTACAGCTGCAAGACCACAGGTTAACAAGGAGTTTGGTAATAAAAGGGGATTGTTTCATAGTGGGACAGAGTGACAAAAAAGATAACAAACATAGAAAGAGAGAACAGACACATGCCTAAAATGCTTTTCTGAGTTATGAGTATAATTTTGATGAGTTCTGCTTTGATCAGAGGCCATTCTCCCAGAGAAATGAGAAGATCCTTGAAAACAGAAAGTGTATTTCCTGTTCATAACTCGTGAAATTTAAGTATTGCAAATAAAAATTATGCAAAGATAAATGTTAAAAGTTGGCTGATTAAAAAGAGCTACTAGAAATTATGGCCACTGTTAGTGTCTGCTGTCTGATATAGGAAAGATCTGTGAGTTATTTGGATTTTTTTTCTCTCTGTTCTTGCATCCTACTGATGAGATGACCTAAAATTGTTTAGCTTATGAGAGCTGACAAGATCAGAGACCATGGTAGTATGGCTGCAGGGTAGCGAATTTTTCCTGTTGAATTCACTGAAGTCTTAGGAAGTAACAAAAATAGGACTGAAACTTAGGCATCCACCCAGACTTGAAAAAAAAAAACCACAAACCAACTCACCAGCACCTGGAAGGATAAAGTCATCTATGATTCCTGCACAAATACCTTTTTTTGAACACTCATGCAAAATTAGATCTTACTGAGATAATTTGCAAAAATATGCGGAGCGACCATTCAGCATTCTCTTCTGCCACAGTTATCTGGAGGGAAAACCACCTTATTATGGAATTTCTACCAGTTAGGCTAATGGGGTCAGTCCAGGAAAAGTACGCCATGAATAAAAGCAAAAAAAAATTGGGCTTCCATAGGTGAAAGCAGCTTAAAATTCCAATGGTCCAGAAGCCAGCAAATTTGATCTTGCTTAAACATGGAAAAAAACCTGGCTATTCAGAGCCTCAGGCTACACCACCTATTCCTTACCCAGTCCATGATGTATCACCCCACTTCCAGTATATCAGTTGGAAAAGTGAAATTATCAATAACTTTACAACTAACTATCTGGTAGGTGTCAAGCTGAAAAGCTGGGGAAATATTACTATACAGCAAACAAACCTTTAACAGCGCTCTATTGATGCAAAAATTGTAAATTATTTAAAAGACAGAAAACAAAGATGCTGTAAAAGTGTGAAAATATAGACATGTAGAGGGGGAGGACAGCTCTCTCTGCTTCTCAGTTGCCAGTGAGTCCACAAATTTCAAGGTTAACTGTGTTGCTCTTAGTGAAATAGGTTTTCCCCGTTAGACCTGTAAGCAGAAGACTAGCTCGTATGTAGACTATAATGGAACAGAATACTCCGTTGCCTTTGTTCCCATGCTGCCCTTACTACAGGACACAGGAAGGATATACAGCATCTGGAATCCTCAGGAAGTATCAGGACTGGCAAAGCTGGATTTCATGTCAGAGTTCTCAGCTAGTGGTGGTGCATAAAAGCCCAGCGAAGCTCCTGTACCCAGGAGAGCATCACGCTTCTGTCTCCCTGCACGTGCTGACTCTTGGGGCAAGACAGGAGGGAGCAGGTTAGATGGCAGTTAACCTCTGTATCGAGACGCAGGGAGTTTTTCCCCTGTGCTATCATAAATCCATTTCACAAGTGCAGAAGAAAACTTGGTCAGAACCTGCCCGTGTGATCAAGGAGATATTAGGAATTCGAGTGTGAATGTCTTTTGCTCCCCGTCATTTCTTGCTGGGCGACCGTTTCTTTGCTTGTGAGATACAGAGAACTTCGGTTACAGATCACTGTTTGGGAATTAACCCAGCTTGCAAAAAGGATTTCCAATCAGTACGCCACATTGTGGCTTTTGACTGAGTGATAAACACATATGGGCAGACCAAAACTTAACATTTTTGTTCTGAAATTCCATTTATTTGAGTAGAAGTTCTAATCTATACTGTTATCAGTTCTCTTGTGTCCTTTTAGGAAGGTGTTTTAGTACCAGAACACCTTGTTTCCTTTCCGTTTTCCCCTCCAGCACTACCTAAAAGTGTACGCCATCTGTATTCTTAGGAAGTGCAATAAATTAGACAGGGAAAAAATTAGTCCACCCTAGGTACCTCTTTGTTTTTAGAGCACTGCAAACCTTTACTTACCCAGTCATTCTCTCCATTTTGTCTGGTTAGCTCAATCCAGCGGAAACCATAAAGGCACAGCTCAAATTATGAAAGGTTCTGGACCTTGGCTCTGTGGCAGGTTGACATATTTGAAAGAAAGGTTGACTTTTTATGATCAGCCATAGCCCTACACTTCTTCAAAAGAAAGAACTGACAGGGAAGGTAGAAACTAAATTTTCACTTATGGATGCTTTGGTAGAGTCAGATAGAAAAAAAAAAAATCCTTATGTAGGCAGTGAAAGGAATACAGTAATGACAATGATGAGACTCATTTAGAAGTGAGGCTAGTGATATTAGAGTAAAAATTATTCCTCTCTGCTACTGTTATCTGTAAAAACATATTGTAGAATACGCAATTCCAGTGTTTTTTCAACGTACGGCACCTGTATTTTCCCCTTTAATTTGCAATTAGATTTTTAACTTGTTCTGTGCTATCTAAAGATACCTGTACAACCAAGCCTCCTCTGTATGACACATCAAATTAGTCATTATACTTCAACAGATTTTTACACAGGTGAATTGAAATGCAGAGACATACTGATTAATGCGGCGAGGTGCAGCACAAAACTTGACCAAAAATTGGGGTTGTGGTGTGGGTCAGTGCTGTATCTTAATATGGTCGATATTCTTTCCTCGAAGTGGTGCGTTAATATATTTTGGAAACACAGAGGGGAAAAAAATTCTTGAAAACAAGCTGAAGAACACTCCTATTTTGATGAACAAATACGGGAAGGGGTGATTATGAAAAAAAAGTTCAGATTAGTATTGCGTACAAACTATTGAGTGTGAACCTCAGGTTAGTTCTCTCGGGCTTTTCCTTTACTTGTACGCATGGTGAATGTGTACCCTTCTGCCATCTAGAATCTCACTGAACAACAGGTATTTTCTCTGTTGACCTGGGTCCTGAAAACCACTGACGGTTACGAGGGCTTTATTGGAATTCTCTTATAATTTTTTTCTTTCTTTCCAGGGTTCGCCAGGGGAACGTGGAGCAGCAGGCACTGCTGGCCCCATTGGTCTACCAGGTCGTCCCGGACCTCAGGGTCCTCCAGGCCCCGCAGGGGAGAAGGGTGCACCCGTAAGTAACCACAGAGTCACATAAAACTATCACAGCACAGAGTTTTCATTCCAGAACGTTACTTTTTCCCACTCTAGTATTAGCCTATTAAACACGTCCTCGGAATACCTGACCTACTCCTTTTATATGTACAATTAAGTAAATAGTAAAACATTCATTGTCCTACCCTCTAACTCCCAAGAAGGGCTAAGCCCATTATTATCACAGCAGGGAGTGAATATAATAAAAAAGTTTGTCAAATCACTCTTTCATTAAAACTTTGTAGCCAGCCACTGTGCGTTAGAGTACAAGTGTATTTGTCATCGGCTTCCATTATTATTTAGTATAATTTTCTGATATATTCTCTTCCCTTTGTAGTTTCCTTTCTGTTGTGTTTTGGGTTTTTTTTTTTTTGTTTGGTTGGGTTTTTTTTAATTTTGTATTGGTGATGTGACTCCCTGTACTGAAATCTTCATTAGTCTCCTGTGATAATGTGGATCACTTCCTTTTCTTCAAAACCAGGGTGAAAAAGGTCCTCAAGGTCCAGCTGGACGTGACGGAGTACAGGGTCCTGTAGGACTTCCTGGTCCTGCTGGTCCCAGTGGTTCTCCCGGAGAAGATGGTGACAAGGTGAATCATTATAATTGGTATTAGTGCATCTGTGAGAAGGTCTGTCAGTACAGTTCTCTGGCTGTAGCTTTCCTCCCAACAAACATGGTGACGAAGCAATGCTTGGCCCTGCCTACCCCAAACTCCCTCCGCCCACTGCAAAAAAACCCTTCTGTAATCAGATGTCTGAGGGACAGATGCCATGGGACATTGGGATTTGTGTTCAAGGACTAGTAGACTAACATTTATCCTGGCAAAGGAACAAGGATGAAAATGTGCCAAAGTAAATCAAGGCAGATGATGTCAAAATTGATTTTTGCCTATTTTAGGAACTTGGTTTGCTGAATGAGTAAAACGTTCTCAGTAATGTATAGTGATTTGGAACCACTGTTGGTGGGCTGAGGGTGTCAAAATAATATGTTTGCAGCAGAGAGATTCTGTTGACTTCTGGCAGAATTTAGGACATGGCACCTTTCAGGATCATCTTGCATGTTTGCCTGATCCAGCACTGTTCTGTTAGTTAGCACAGGGTAAAGGTAAAGAGACTTTGAGGTTCGTTTTTATGATGCATGGGTGTTATTTATCCCACAGAGAGTATTTGCTGTAATTTAATTTAATTGCCTTTTATTATTGTATAAAGAAAACATTTTTTTTCTGACACGGTTTCCTGGTGATCTGAATAATTTTGAAGTTTTGAAATATTGTACACTACAGTGAGAAGCAGTTGTTCAATCACATGCAGTTAGACGAGTCTGTAAATCGGGGTACTTTCATTATAAGTTCATATCGAAGGTGACATGAGGAACACAATTTCCTTTATTTAGAGCTCAGTTGCACTATACTTCAAAGCCAGGTCTTGTTGCCCTTTGCAGTATAGCAATCAATATCTGAATTAATATGACATACTACTGATCGATGCAGAATTGCCCCCTTTAGGCCTTCACACTTGAAGCAGCAGCATAAGACACAGAATAATCATATCAAAGGGAGCATTTAAAGATACTGTGATGCTGACTTCAGCTAAGTGTGACGGAGACCATTCTAAACAAGAAGTTTAACTTTTAACTTTCAATTACAGGGTGAAATTGGTGAACCGGGCCAGAAAGGTAGTAAAGGTGACAAGGGAGAAAACGTGAGTAGCAAAATCTTTTGTCCATTACATTCTTCATAAATGAAAAGTATTCATGCATGAAGTATGCAGGTAGCCTTGCTACATCAATGAACAGAAACAAAGGCACACTTCAGAAATGTTTCTTCAAAATAATGTTGAGTTTTAACACAACACTAGAGGTTTGTACTTAGAGCGCCAGGCATATATTTAGTATTTCTCATGTTTCTTGAGCTTACAGAATCATTAAAAAATAGATAGGTAAACTACATTCCTAAGCACCCTTCCTATATCATTTTAATCCATCCATTCTACATTTGAACTGGGAGAGACCAAGGATATACACACATTCTCTTATTGTCTTTAACTTCACTGGCTGGCTTGTGTGAACATACCCAGCTTTAGCTTCTTGGCCATAACGATGAAGAATATGAAGACTCAGTAGAGAAGTCTACTAATATAGTTCTAAAATATTTAAAGAATAGCTAATTCTTGGAGAGAACACTTAACTGATTGCAACATTTCAGAACAGCGAAGACCTCAGATGAAATGGTTTATACGCGTTTTTCAAATATTTTCACTAGGCCTATTAGTGAACTTAGCACTAATCAGGCTTCTGCTGATCTCATATGAAATGTTTTTGTCTTCAAATTATTTCTAAAGTTCAAGCACTTCCTCTTTTTGAGGCCAGAAATATAAAAATAAGCTTTTTCCACTGTAAAATTTGAAGCTAGAAAGAATAAAACTACCATTTTTTTTTTACTGTTTGATTTTGGTTTCTTTCCCAAAAATTCAGAAAAGGTTTGTTTTCACTTCGGTTCAATTTCAAGAAAAACTGGCATTTTATTTGAATAATTTTCCTTAAGAAAAAAATGAAGTAATTGCAGAAAAGGGATTTTTTTTTATTATTACATTTCATCAGTATTCACAGTTAGCAAAGTTCAGAACTCCACATAGGGGTATTCCTAACTAAGCATATATACTATCTTGAAAACACTGTGCTTATTATGATTAACAACTTAGGATCATAAAAGTAGATTGCTTGTAAAAATTGCAACCAATTTATGGCTTACACATAATCAGATGATATTTTATAGAAGGATACATACAAATTCAAGCAAATCACAGTTTTATGATAATTTCAAAGAAAAAAATGTTGGGACAGAATGTGCAAAAAAATGACAAGGGTTTTTTTTTTTTGTTTTTAAGGATAAGCTTGTCCTTTTTCAGTTATTTTGTGAGAAAGGTTTCTGCAGTTTCCAGTGCAGAAAACACGTTCTTTTCACAATCCTATTTCAATAGATCAAATCACAAGTGCTATAATAAAGTATTTGTAAAGCCCTCTTAACACAAGGAAAGTATTATTATACGTATGGATGAGAGAGAGCACTTCTATTCTAAACCCCAGCTTTCCAAGAAACGTACATGCAACCACGCTGTAAACAAATTCTGCTTCGGACTAAAATTACTCTGGCGTAATCTGAGCTGAATGCTTTGGTTAACCTGGTAAAATTAATTTATGAAATGACAACATTTTTAAAAGTCACTTTTAAAACTATGGACTTGTTCCCAGTTAACTAGAAATCAATCTTAATCTATCTGCTGTTGTAGTAGCAAACCAGCTGTGGGATACATAGAGGTATTTGCAGCCCCTCTTTGTCTACCCGAAGAGGTTCATTACAGTACAGGCCCTGCGCACACAGGAAAAAACTGGCATTTAAAGGAGAGGGCGGAGGAAGCGTGTGAAGCAGGTCATGGTCCAGTTCCACTTTGGGCTTTGCATGTGATCACACGCATACCCTTCTGTTTTCCCCTTTGACATGCCTCATCATTAGAGATGCTTCTGCATCAGAGAAATTCCAGCAAAACACATGCTGAACATTTCTATTTCAGACCATTTCAGCATAGCTAGTTATGCTGAGCATTAGACTGTGACCACAGCTCCCACAGTGAGTACTAATATATTTGGGCATGTTCCAGCAGACCTGCTTTACAAATAAAGTGTCTGCAGCATAATCATTTGAGAATGTATCCTGTACTCTCAGTCTCAAGGTTTAAGGCATTTGGAAATGTAATACGTTTGCCTTGAAACACAGGATTCAGTGTTCAGGCCTGCTCAGGTGAAGTGAATGTTACCCCGTTTGAAGTCGTGTATTGAATCCTATTTGTGCCTAGTTGCAGTCATTCAACCCTGACAATTTCAGACTGTGTTTATTTCAAACCTGTTTTCCTTTCAACGTGCTGACACATGTATATTGGGGCAAGGGAGGAAGGGCCTTGCTGGTCACCTCCAGAAGATTCTGAACAGGAAGTAAGTACGTAGTTCTGAAATCACAGGACATGAAGAACAGATACTCACAATACCTAGACACCCGCAAAAGCCTTGGTGGGCATTGCGAGCCTAATCACAGCAAGGACCCTGAGCAAAGAAGAATTGATCCCTCTTCCTTGTTTAAGAAGAGCTGGAAACATCTTCAATTCCCAGTTGAAACTAACCAGGATTTATCTTTGGGGGTTTAACTATACTGTGCCTAACAAAAAAATACTGGGTTGCCATATCCCAGCTAGGGACAGCACAATTTTGTGGCCGATGTTCATCCTCTCCTGAGCTTCAAAGCCTCTGCTGCTGCCACAGGCGCCTTTATTAACTGCAGATTCCCTCCTGATGATTCTGATCAGCCTCGCTCTCCATTTGCCCTCCAGAGCAACGGAACAAAGAGTCTGGCCATGTGTCCAAATAACTTATTAATCAACTCCAAAGTGCCTTCCAACAATACTTTATATCAAAATGAGATTAAAAATGGGTAGATCTCATTCTGGGCCCTATAAAATGAAGGAGCAGGTAGAAACATCTTGCAGAGTGTAGAAGCAATCCATTCCAACATGTTTTTTTTTAAAATTCATGCATACGAATTCCCTTTCTCATGGTAACCCTCCCAGTCAACAGGAGCATTCCTAGGAGTCCTTTCTTTCATGTAGGCTTGTCACCATAGAGACTAAAAAGCCTTGCTTCACCTATTGCCATCAGGTATGGGATGAAAAGAAAATTATAAAAGAGAAGAAGTACATAGCTTGACATTTCAAGCTCCCTAGAAAATAAGGTACTCTAAAATACACGTAGAACCCAAAGAAAGAAGACTACAAGACTTAAGTAGTCCCTTTTCCTAATCTCCCTGTAAAGGGCAGAATAATCTAATTTTAGCCCTAGCAAGGTCTTTAAACCCAAGCATTATTCTGCCCTAAATTAGAATTCGCAGCCTAGAAACTGCAGATAACTTCTTTGTCATCTGAAATAGCAGACTGGAAGTCAGCTGTTGCCAGGTGTAAGGTTTTATGCTTTCTTATCTCCACCCTTTATCAGCCTAATCTCTCTAGCTGGTGCAAAAACCAGAATCAACCTAGCACCTAATTTTAATCCCATCATAAACTAGTGTCTTGCATTCCCATCCTCTCAGTGTTAGATGTTTTCATTACATCACGTCTGCATAACTGACTTCTAAATGATGCACAATATAACTTAGAAAGTTATTGTTCTGTAAGGAGACTGAAAAAAGTAAGAAGTTCCTCTGAGAGACATATTTTTTGCCATTCTGTTGAAAAAAGACTTAATATCAAAGAGAATGTGCTTCCCAGTGCTCAGCAAGAACTCGGACTTTTTCATGTCTTCTGGAGGTCAAAATAAGCTTTGTGCTGTTGCCAAAATGATTTGCAATTTCAAAGAATCATAGAATGTCCTGAGTTGGAAGGGACCCGCAAGGACCATCGAGTCCAACTCCTGTCCCTGCAGAGGACAACCCCAATAAAAACTAATCCAAACAATAAGCGTTCCATTTAAAGATAGATTGTTAGATGATGCTTCAATGGTTGACTTTTTCTGCACAACGGTCTGATATTTTTAATTGTGAAAAAAATATTTTTCTTTTTGATTCATGCTTGCATGGGAATCTATTTCAAATATTCTGAAACATTACAAACGTGCTTTCAGTAAATGCCAGTATTAAGTCTATTAGAGATGTGCAAATCTGAGTCCTTGAGAGATAAACAAATAATGATTGTTTGTACTGAATGGAAAAGACTTGTGAATAAAGCTGCATTCTCTACGGAGACATGTAGAAAAGCTTAATAGGCCTTGATTGTGCAAATAGGGTTGTCTCTATATCTGCTTTTAATCTCATTCCAGATGCCACAATCACTAACGTTTCCTTTTGGGTGTGTGTTTGTTGCAGGGTCCTCCGGGTCCACCAGGTCTCCAGGGTCCTGTTGGTGCCCCTGGTATAGCTGTAAGTAGCTTATCCAGAGCAAACCCCAATCTTCCCATAACTCAACTGATACGCAGAAGTTCTTTGAACTGCATGCTCCTTACTCGGGAATATATTTCAAACCACTAGTGTAAATAGTGTAAATAGTGTAAATAGTGGATGGGGCCCGTCCTTTTAGTGAACTTGTTTAATGGTTTGTATGACAGCCAGTGGTAACATCAGCTCAATACTTAAAAGAGAGTATCCCTTTCTAAAATCCACCTGACACCAGGCGAATTGATTTGTATTTTTACTTAGAAGGCTTTGAATTCCGCTACCATGAAGATTGGTAGAACTATGTGCTACTTATATTTACTAATACGTAGGTGTTCAGCAGCTAGAATGTTTATGCAGATGTGAAAGAGAAGAAGTATTCAGGTATGCAGTATTATTTGACCTACGATAAACCAGGGCATATGCTGGTATTCTACTTGCGTAATGATTTCCTTCAATCAGGCGGTGTACATGCATTTGTAAAGATGTTAGGAGCGACTCTGAGCCCTCTTGTAGTTGTTTTCCAGTGATTTCAGTGGAGCTTTTTCTATTCTTATCAGACCTGTGATATTTTTGCTTTTTGTTTCCAAATAGGGAGGTGATGGGGAGCCAGGCCCAAGAGGTCAGCAAGGGATGTTTGGGCAAAAAGGTGACGAAGGTCCTCGAGGCTTCCCTGGCCCTCCAGGGCCTATTGGCTTACAGGTAAAGTCCTTTATTTTTTTTACCCTCCACCTGTAAGAACCCTGATTTCTGTGTCAGAAACTGAACGAGTATTGTCTTCCATAAAATAAATGATAGCACCAGTTAATAAGAACTGAAAGATCCCATATTTATAGAGTTCGTGCATAAATAGCAGATTTAATGCTGAAGGAGATCGGTAAGACGCTCTGAAACTGAACTCCCGGCTACCGTGGGCTTTAGACTGTCATGCAGTAACTCATTCATTTATACAGTCCAACAATTTCTGTTTTAACAAGAGCACTTCTCTTTACTGGAGATACACATTTTAAATAAAAGATGCAACCTGAAGGAGTCTTTAACACATCCAAGTCATTTACTGTATTTTCACAATAGGTTTTGGCGACACAGTATGTTTCTCAGTGATATCGTGGCAGGCACTGCTTGTGTTCTGAGAGATTAGCAGACGTGACGCTTATACACTACTGCCATTGCTGGCAGGCTCGTATAGTTTCATGTTTCTTCCCCTTAAAATTGTTATTTTATGAGTCAAAAAGGACAAAGGAAGCATACGGTAAAATGTAGGCTTCTCACTGCTGCATTCAGAGAATTAGAGTTGGAAAACCCAGCTTTTTCAAAAATTTAATTTGCTAAAATATAGCAAAACAAAACCCAAGACGTTTAGCGCCTTTGATTCTTTTCCATGTAATTAATTTTAGAGGACAGAGCACTTTGAAACTACTTCTAATCCACGCATTAAGCTGTAATATGAATCCTATATACTCTCTTTTAAAAAATGGAAAATTATAGCAATGGTGTTTGAATATATTAAACAGTACGTCTCCTTTCTATCCACCACGCATGAACTGACTCAGCTCTTTTGCTGAGCCAAGCCTTAACCTGTACCTATCATTTTTAAAATTCTATTGCATAATGCAGTTCACAAAACTTAGAATGAAGTTTATAAAATATTGCAAACCTCCGTGGAAGATAAACAGGTCACTACTGCACCAACACGTATGTCTTGTGTAGGTTCATACTGCCTTTGAAATGGAAAACATCTTTATTTTCAGAAATAATAACTCAGAAAAAAATCATTCCTGATTTTTATTATGAATTGTTACATTTTTTACTATTTTAAAGAGAGTGAAATAAAAATTATCCTTCTTATTTTTCTCAGATCTAGGATACTGTTTCAACCGATGTTTTTCAGTAAAGTCCACCTTCACATTTTAAATTTAATGAGCACAGTTTTCTCTGTTTTATATACAATATTCCATCATAACTATATCATACTTACTCCAGTTAAATTCTACTGATATTACTTACACTGGACATTAAGTAAAAAGTATTTTTGTTCATAAAAGGGAACACTGGTAATTTTGAATATTTATTACCTTAATTGTGAATTTCCTTGTTATTTAATTTTGATAGTATTTTTAAAAATAAGGAAGTTCCTAACAAAAGGCATTGAAAGTAAAGAAAAATCTGAAAAACTCTAGGGGCCTAACTAGGTTGTGTTACAGTCGATTTATGGCAATTTTACTTAAGTGTTGAAATATTAAATGACAAACACCTCAATTACTTCTTGCCGAAAGGAACTGAAAGGACTCCCAAAATACCATGTCCAGTAATGCACAAAATACCGATTCAGTGAAGTCAGTTGGAGTTTTTCAGTGTTGAAATAGGAGTTCACCGAATGGCTTTGGAAAGTCTTTTCAAAGACAGAAATACCCGTAAATGTTTCATGGCCTCTGAAGTTCGACAAACAGCTCCTCTGCAAGCAGGTGAATGAGCTGTTCGGGCTTACCGTGACCATCAATCATAATGGCTGAGGCTTTCAACTTTTGAAGCTAAATGTCTTTTTATGTTTACGGGGTAGAACTTAGTGGACTGTTGGCAGCTGGAAGATCTAGTTTATTTGAGGTGGGCTTCACCTCTCTGAAGACTAGTCATCTAGTCCAAGTCTAGGCTTCTGCTCTAATCACTCTTCAGAACAATTAGCTACAAAATTGTTACTTAAAAGTCCTCACAGTGAAGGAAAAAGTTAAAGTCAATTCCGATTTCATTTGTTGGACTATTACAAGGTTACAAAAAGTAACCATGAAGGAAATCAGAAAGTAATAAAACTACCTGCTATCATAACCCTGACTTTACTGCTCGGCATGTGCTGTAGTCAATACATGTCACGGAAGATAGCATTATCAGCTATGGGCTTCCATTTTAATAAAATACAGTCTAGTATTTTTTTAAAATAAGCAAGGTTTATATAGAAAAACTACTGTGTCACCACACGATCTAAAGCTGGCTTTCTTCATGCTGATTGTCTAATAGTAAACAGGCTTTCACAACAACAACGCACTGACAGGTCAGCCAAGTTTTCGCAGTAGTAGACAACAGGGACATACATCATGTTTAGAAAAGGCATATCTCTGCATTTTGACAAGTCTTCCTACTGTTCAGATCGCATCAAAGTAGGAGGGCAGCTGAGGAATGGATATAAGGTTGGCTACGTTTATACTTCGTACTTTTTTTTACACAGCTTTGTAGCAAAGATGGCAAATTGTGCTTTCCTGTCTGGTTAGCTGTGGTTTCATACATACTTTGAAGGTAGCAGAACCCAGGAGGTGAAACTTAGAAGCAGATCTTAATGTAATGTAAATCAATATAATGCTATTGACTCCAGATCCAGGGGATCTGCTTTTTATAGAAGCCAAGCTCTGATCCTACATGAATGCCCAAGCTCAGTGGTGATAGTGCCTCTCGGTGCGGTAACGTTACACCGGATATCAGTATTAGCATCAGCTACAGGTTCCTTCTCTTGGTGTTTGTGACTAGTCAGACTTGGTCACTTTGCTTCTAAGGCTATGTTTGCACAACGCAATGCAATGCCTCGCAGCAGGATTTATTACCTCCACTGGCCAGTGTATTAAAGCAGTTATACAGCTTCCAGTACTCAGGAAGCTTAGATGGTTTTGCATACCACTTCACCCTGCTGCACTGATCATGTTTTCTTCACGTCTATATGTATCAGAGCATAAATCAAATTATCCAAATGCCCACCTGGGGTGTGGATAATGATGGCAGTGTTTTTAAAGACAACCACCCTAGCACTTTTGTGTATTGTTTTTTCAAAAAAATTCTACCTCACCTGGGTTAAACATCCTAGAATTACCTATACATTTGCTGTAATATTAAAAAAAACCCTCCTTTTTCTGGGGAGGTGGGTTTTTTTTTTTTTGTTTGTTTGTTTTAATGCACATAGGTTTTCTTGTTCCACCCCCCTCCCCCATGTTTCAGGTTTCACATGTAGATCTGATTTATATTCTTTCATATTGATTTATAACTCAGCGTTCCGGGTACCCTACTAATAGTTGTCTTTACTCTTCCATGTGTTTTAGGGTCTGCCTGGCCCACCAGGTGAAAAAGGTGAAAACGGTGATGTGGGCCCAATGGTAAGACTTCTTCCCCGTTGGTCACTCTGGAGGCCATAAATATCATCCATGCATTACTGTCTTTTCTCTGTAGCTCACAATTGGATAAGCTACTCCTGAATTTGGTGCCCGAGTGTGAAACATTTTGTGCAACATAAACGCTCTCTGGGCTTTACTTTGCTTTCCCACATCTATCTCTTCATCTATGTAATTTAAGAAAACACTGTGAAGAGGAGGTAGCAAAGCAGATGCTATGTGTGTCTGAGAGAGGACAGTGGCAAGTAGGTTCAGGAAAGAAAGAGGAAAAGGAGAGGCCACTGCACCAGAGAGTCTGGAGCTGCTCTTCTGAAATTCAGGGCATTGTACCTGAGCTTCAGGTAACTGCAGGCCAGAAGATGGTAAACACTACTTGGCTATATTTACTCTGTTTCTCTCCGTAACCTTGAGACCACATTTTCCAACTTTTTATACTGTTGACAGAATGCCTTCTGGGCTGGTCCTGTCTGAAATGCAAGCTATCTATGGCATACGTTTGCCTCCAACACCCTATGCCAAGCCTGGATGCTTCATTATTGCCCATCTGTAGGCAGCATGGTGCAGTACTGTCACATGGCTGAACCAGACAGATAAGCTACTCCAGGGTCTTTGCACAGTGGAAGGGGTATGCGGGAAACCAGCCCTCGGGAGTCCTAAGCATCAGATCCTTCCCAGCGCAGGTGCTGTATAACATAGCCCGGATCCCCTGGCACCTAGGGAGCTCATGCAATGGGCAGCAATCTGGCCCTGCTGTTTCTGCAGCACTGCGAAGATTAAAAAGACCTCTACGGATTGAGTGTATTATTTTTCATTGGCCAAAAAAGCCCCACTGGACTTCTTCCTTACGACTGTAACAATATCGCATTGTCTCTTTGATACAGGGTCCCCCTGGCCCTCCAGGTCCAAGAGGTCCCCAGGGTCCTAATGGAGCTGATGTAAGAATTTTTTTCCTCTCAGTAATTCCATAATGAGCACTATATTTGGGGTAACTATGTTTGGGATAACTAACATCTTTTGTCATTGCAGGGTCCTCAAGGCCCCCCGGGCTCAATCGGCTCTGTTGGAGGTGTTGGTGAAAAGGTGAGTGTTGATAATCTCCTAGAAATAGAAAACATCGCAGTAGGAGTATGAAGATGATACATTTTGATTCTTCTTTGGAGCTATATAGATATAGTACAGTTCCCAAATATCCTTCATTGACCTGGTAAGCGTTAATAGCGATCCAGCTATGCTCCTAATGGCTGACTTACCATGGTTGGTCTTTTTATTTCACATTTTACATCACAAAAATATTTAACAATCAGAGGAAAGAGCTTTGGAGCAGAAGAGGTAGTTTTTAGGTGAAGGATTAAAGTAAGGTTATGGTGATTTCCTTAACTACGTACCTGGTTGCCTACAGTAACATTATTGGCTTCAAGTGTTTTTCATTTTATACTGGTCTAGCTTAGAATATCATATAGCTCTCTATCTGGAATGTTAAGAATATAAGCTATTATCTAATGTATCAGTGGTTAAACATATCTGCGAGGTGAAGCAGACCTGAAGCATCAATATGTATCTGTTCCTCATACAGACAGATACAGTTCCAATAAAGTCAAAGGTTTGAGGATGATTTGTGCTGGTGGAAAACCTGACTCAAGACTGATGCTATATGACATTCAGTCATCAAAATGATTTTCATTGCTGTTTTCAGTTCTCTATTCAGAAAGTTTCCTACCAGTATATGGGGTGGGTTGGGTTTTTTTTTCTTTTTAAATTTCATATCTTACCCAAAGAACATGTCAGATAATATCTTCCTTTCTCTTAAAGGAAAAATATTGTATGCAATAGATGTAATGGCTTTTTTTTTTGGTGTGATTTATTTGAATCACCAGTGTAAACTATTATAAAATGCTAAGCAAACACAAAATTCAAGAGAGTCTCTTGAAATTCCTATTTATGTTTATTTTAACAAGTTAGATGACCTCAGCCATATCATGCGTGTAAGCCTAAAAGCATTTTACTGCAATGTACAGATTCAATATAAATTCTTTTCTTTCACTTTGGATTTGAAAGATTTCGAAAGGAGCATAAGGTGAAGGAAACAGAATAGAAATACATTCCAGGCCACTGTATAACTGACTTACTGAGAAACCCTTTTGATTGTTCTTGAGTATTAAAATATTTGCCACAGAATATCATATGTATTCACTGAAACGCTGACGTCAATGAATCCTAGAAAAAAGCATCCCTAGGAATGTCAGTATCGGTGGTTTTTCAGAACGCTCACAGCGTTGATAACTTTTCAGAATGTGAAGCAAGTTTTCCCTTTTTCTTCCTGTCCCAGCAGGTAATTAAATGCACAGGTACCTTTTCCCTCGTCTTCCTCATATACCATTACTGAGCCTCAGCACTTCAGAAGTCTTAATTTCTGCTCCCTTTCATTTATCCACATATTCCCTTTGACACAGTGTACCAGTATTGTACCTTTAGGTACAAATCCATCAGGTCTATGAATTTACCATTAATGACTCAAGTACTGGGTCAATCAAAATCACTTATATTTGTCACGATCCTCTTCTTGATCACTGTCCAAAAGCATGTCACTTCACAGAGCATTAGCATGCTTCACAGAGCTTTTAGGTATTCTTTCTTTTCACAAGATAAAAGGAAGTTGCCATTGTTTTCCCAGGATCATTTGTGTGAATAATAATAATAAAAAAATTAAAACCTGCAGTTCATCCTACAGTATCTCACAAACTTCTTGTCCCTCTGTGATAACAGAAGATCCTTCTTGTGATGCTCTTCAGTATTGTTGACACCTACCATAAAATGTAGGTTATGTGTCTGGTTTTTTTTTTCACTAAAATGTCTTTTCTTTAAACAACCCTTCACTTATATTAGGGCCACGTCAAAAGGAATCATCGACTTCTTACCAGCATGACCAAACTAGTCTTTTAATAGAATCTTCCGATGTTTCATGATTTTTTTCTACATGCCCATCAAATAATCACTTACCAGTGCTCTGGGATGTCGTGAAGAGAGTACTAGATTAACGTAATATAATATATGGCTTGATGGAAAAATACCTTATTTTGTCTCCCTTCTTTGTCTTTTGAGATCAAAGGCTACTGAGCCCAAGCAGATGAAAATAATAACTTTATACTGTTTTGTCATCTCTTAAGCTGACAGTGCTTCACTGCATTCCCTGTTTCTTAGGCTACTGTATTCCCTGTTTCTTAGGCTGTGGATCTGAGCATCAACACACCTCTTGGTAGCAGTGGCATTCTTGTGTCTTCAATCTTTTTTATCCATAATTGCGTAAGACATACAAAACATGATGCCCTCCTGCGTGACAGCATTATTAACAAGGGTATTGCCTGTAATTTCCCAATTTTGCGATATTGTTCCTCCAGCCTGTCTTAAAGGAGAGCTTGGCCTCGTGAAGAGCTGCAGGATTTGCTTTTTTTCTTTCAGGGAAGAGTACCAAAAATGGGTCTGACTGTGGGAGTTGGTAGAGGAGGCAAAAAAAGTTATTGGAAAAAGAGAGTCTGTACGTCAGTGGAACACAGAAAAAAATGGGCACTGTGGGAAGAAAAACTCTTCCTGCGACCACTAGGGTACTGAGAAAAATGTTTGCTATGAGAACACGACATCCAGGGTAGCACCCATTATATTCACTCCTTAAAAAAAAAAAAATTAAAAAATCCACCTTGTATAATATTG
>WEKW01025704.1:124029-174560 GCA_013389905.1 Sula dactylatra | reverse complement strand
TGGCCCATTGAAGTCAATAGGAATTTTGCCATTGGTTTCAATCACCTCTTTAATTTGCACTGTTTCATGATCAAATTATATTCCGCTCATTTTGTAAAAACATTGACTTATATTGAACTCCTTACTCCTTTGTTTCTCCCTATGACTCTTCTATGTGATTTAGAATCCCTATTTGTGATAATCAGCCCACCAAATTTAATTTGAGAACACGAAATTCAGACTGTTTATCACTGGTTGTCATTTTTATTTCCTCTTGCTTATTTCCCATATTCTCTGCATTCACACAGAGAAGCTTCCAAGTATATCATTTTGGAAGTTTTTATTTCTTCTAATTACTTTCCTCCTCCTTTTCTTCCCACATATTTTTTCCCCAATGTTTTCCTTATTACATCAGCATGCTTTGGCCTCTGCAGCCCTTTCAGGAAAGACATATCATCCTACAGATAATGCAGTGCAGTGCGGATTGTAAAGTATGGAAGAACATTTTGCTGTCATCCCTCTCTGTGTTGGGGAGTGAAATAGATTTGCTCGCTTTCATTTTTGAATGGTTAGAGTAGGAGATATTTTGTCATCAGTACTGGGGTTTCAAAGCCCCCTTATTTTCTGGCAAATTACAAAGAGTTTTTGTCACAGTGCCATGCATTTTTGACTAGCTTGTTGTATCCTCTGCTGTACACACAAACGCCTAAATGTTCAAAGACATCTGCAGTACAAATGTGCATGTAGCCTTGCATTATTAATGCCGGTAGCCTCCATGGAGCGGTCTAGAAGTCTTGAGACTTACACTCAAGCAGAAGCACTTAAATCCAGCTTCTACCCAGAGATTATTCTCTTTGTTGTGCTTATAATTAAGAAAAAGCGGAAAACCAAAATGTGCCAACACATGCTTATCTCTAACTCGATATCAAAGGCCTAACATGCAGACTTTCTAAATCCCAGTAAGTCAAAACCGAGCCTTGGATGTTTTACGACATCTAAGAATTTACAACACAGAGAGGAAACAGAACAAGTAACATTAACCTCACACTTCTTTTCCACGAAGCCTAATAAAACAAATTTGCCTTTCTAATTCAGGCTAATCTGTGATAACCGCACTGAGTACTGTGCCAGTCTTCCACCCTTTCTCCCTTCCACAGCATGTGTTGAACTGGCAGAGTCGATGCGTAATGCAAAGTGAATGTCTGCAGAACCTAAGCTTTCTTTCTGTACCCTCTCAGAATTTAAGTCTGGTTTACTCTATGAAAAAGTCTGATGTTAGAAAACCACTACACTCATCCGAGTTTATACTCCTTCCTATTATATAGTTTATCAATATTATAAATCAAAATTAGTATCAATCATTTCAAATTATTGATAATTATAAAATTATTATCAGTAAAATCAATATTATTATGAACATTATAGTTATCAGTAGTTGACATGCTTAATCAGTCATGGTCTATACTGCGGATGGAAGTGAGAGGAGAAAATCAATGGAGCATTCTGGCCCTAAGTTGAAAAACGCATCTGGTAAGTTTGCACAGACATCTTCATGTGTGCGTATCATTTTTCCACACAGCTGTGCAGACAATTGCTAAGGTACTTAATCAAGATGAGTCTGTGACAGTTTATGCTACCTGAATATCTGCCCTAAGAAATTACTTTTAATAACCTTACATGGCTCACTCGCTGTGATCTCTTCTCATCCTTCTCCATCTCTCCAACATGCTTGTAAACATAAGCCCTCCCAGAAAATATAGCACAGCTTTAGAATTTCTCTCTTATATTTATCTTTCCGCGGAGCCGTAATGTATATAACACAGTGCCATAGGCGTACCTACGTGAAAAGGGATTGTCTTCTGGAGTCACCATTTTTCTCTTTTCTTCTGTTTTGTGAGGATGGCAAAAAGGAGCAAAAGCGCAACTGACTCCTTTTCACAACCCAATTAGCTGCAAAGATGCCTCCCATTCTTACAAAATAAATCACCACGTCCCAGAATTTAACCAAAAGGTGGCAGCCTTCCATCCACTATCTCTGTCTCTGTGCTTGCACGGACAGTTGTCTAGAACCGGTCATAATAAGGAAGACAAAGGACTTTTAAACTACTGTCCTTAGCCCGATACAAATCCTTCCGCTTGCTTAATCCAAGAAGGTTTTCAGAATTAAACATGTCCGTGAAATGACATGACTCTCTGTGGTTTAGAGTTTCTGTCTTTGCTCGTTGAAAGTCTGACAGAGGAAGGCTTTGCCTAAGAAAGACCACACTAACTTTTAAAAGATCTGACCTGACAACAAAAGAGGAAAAAAATTCCAGAGGTGGAATAAATCTACTATTAGATCATAAAATCTATTTCCCAAAAGAACAAGAGATACTTCCCATGGAGAAGTTGAGCCGGGTTGTGAATTAATTAATAACGTCCCTACCAAAAATGCAAAGACAGACAAGGGCAAACAATAACCTCCAGATTGCACAGTTTTTAGTAGCTACAAAAATGCACTTTAATATCGAAATATATTTAATATATAAATATATCTGTAAATATATATCAGCTACAATCTTCTCTATCAAAACACTGTTTAACTCCCTTAAGAGTTGTCTAAAACAAGTACGACCTGCCATAGTACCTAATATTTGGAATATAAAAATCAGTGTCAGAAAAAACAAGGACTGCATACAGGGAAGGGTCACATTTTTTAACAGAGCATTGATTTGGAAGTATTAATGTGAGATTAACCGGTCTCATCTTTCACAGATGCCCTTTAAGGGGAACATCTTGACATTTTCCAGCCCTTCCAATTTTGCAGTCTTCCACAGTGCTGCTTGTTGGGGAGTTACTATGCGCAGAGCTCATACAGGCTGCCTGCATCTGCCAGTTTCATCATGCGTGCTACAGCAGGGACCCCTGAGATCCCGGGAGCGCAGCGGTCCCCGTCGCCCCAAGTATTGGTCAATATGTCAGAGAAAGCCCATCTTTTCTCTTCTTTCATGATCTCATAAAATGAAGATGTGTTTGTCAACGGGAAGGGTAAAGAGTGGATTACAAATCAAATGTGAATCATAAATTACCATATCATTTGGCAGAAAGGCAGGAAGAAGAACTTACTCTCTGAGAGGCTTAGAAGGGGATTATACAGGCAAGACCTGGCACAAGTGGTGTTCTTCCATCACCCATTCCGTTAGTCCTAAAATGGGGACACCTGTTGAAGGGGCCTATACTGTGGACTCTCTTAGATATAATGTACGTACTACCTTGAGCACCATCAATCTGTTTACTAATTCCAGACCTCATTCTCTGTTGCTACATACATCTAATTTGATTGACAGTAGGCATGGGCAAAAAACCAATACGAATGATGCTGCAGATTCAGTAAACCCGGTGCACAGGATAAGGAAATGAAGATTATGAATTTTCCTAGAAAACTTACTTAATGCTTATTGACCAGAAGTATCCACTAGATTTTTTTTTTTTAAAAATAATGAATGCTGTATCACAGAAGCAAATGAATATTAAGTACTGAGGGATCATTCATTTTTAAGGTTACTGCATATTTAAGTATGTCTAGTAAAACATACCACAGTTTCTAAAGGTAAATTCATCCTTTAAAGGGCCCTTTCTAAAGGACATTTTAATATTGCTCCTAAAATTGTGGTCATCTGTTAATTATCCTATTCTGGAATTCAGTTGGGTACTCAGATCTTCTTCCGTTCATCTCATGTAATATTTACATTGGGCCAGATTCTGGACCCAGTGAGGTCATCGTGCTGCCATTAGCTTCTATGAAAAAAGTTCACCATCTACACCATAAGATTTTTTGAAAATTCATATTTTATGATTTCTACTTTTATACTGTCTGCATGGAAAAGCCAGACGTGCATGTTGTATTAATTGAATTGTCATAGAACGAAGAGGGGCATGCAGGTCACACAGGATATGAAAGATACACAAATTTATTCCAAATTTGTGTTTGAGTTCAGTAGAGGGGATTGGGCGAAATGCATTGTCAGCACTGAAGTACTCGTTTATAGGCATAATTATTGGCAAGGTTCATTTGGTTTGGAAGAAGAATATATATGGGGGAAACACACACCCCCCCCCCATTAGCAGTTACATTGAGAAATCCTTTGGAATAAAACTATATAGTTCTTATCTCAGCACTCCATGACAATCACAAAACAGATTCCGTTATCCTTTCACAGATTTCTGTGTCTGTGAAGCTAATAGCTAAATATTCTACGAACAGAGTAGCTTTTTGTAAAGGTTTCTTTATCAGACCACTGAGCTAGAAAATAATCAGTCACACTAAACTCTAAACTGAACAATTGCAAAGACAGTCTTTGAGCCAGTACTGTGTATTAGCTCAGAAAGAGACTGAATTAACTTAAATATTCACTTAACAGTGTATAATCTTTGACTTACACAGATTTTTTGTTCACGTGGTGTCGTCCTCAAAGCCATCTGCTTTACTAAACAATTTCCATCACCAGTAAATACATAGCGTACACCTTTGTGGCCTTTGGTGAGAATATTAGTAACAGCTATGCTATTATTTTATCCTTAAGTTTTTCTTCTTCATATAATTTTTTATTCTAACAGTAGCTATAGCAATATAGCTATAGCTATAGCTGCATCTTCACTCCATTGATACTAATTTCCCATTAGTATTCTCTTATTTGTCAAAGCTTACTTCTAGGCAAAATGTATCTTCTAGAGAAGAAACCCCATACACAGTCAATATACTTCTTTGGCTTTTCCGTGACTAGAAGGAAAGATGACAAATGGGAAATTTGCAATATATGGGATAATAGAGGGGAAGATCTTCCAAAGCCCAAAGGGAAGGTTAGTCTCCCTGGCTCACTAAAAGCTTAGTGTGATATATTCTCTCTAAAATTTCAGATTCCAGTTCTGCAAAACCATATGTACCTCAACCCCCTTTAGGTAGACCAAATAAGACAGTTCCTTTAAGCTGTTCACGTGAATAAGCATGATAAGAAATGAGAAGAATATGTAATAACAGAATTAAATTCATAGAAATACTCTCCCTGATGACTCATCAGTTTATCCTCACACATTTACAGGGTGAACCTGGAGAAGCTGGTAACCCTGGACCTCCTGGAGAATCTGGAACATCTGTGAGTATTTTGGTTTTGTCTTATTATTAACCTTTATTGCAGTGAAGCAAGGTACCTGGTAGTGCTTACTTTAGAAAGCATTTGATCAGATTGCTTGTGTATTTGTGTACATTTTCTTTAAATTTTCAGTGAAGAACTTCTACCTTTAAAATGCAATTTTTTTCCTTATAATTGTAGCCGCATCTTATACTAACAGCTAGAGGACAAAGCTGAAGACTTCCTAGGAGAGTACCTGGTTTTTCTTCCAAAAGTATTGACTTTGACATGCATGTTTTTCTCTCTGAAGACAGTTCATTGATGCAAATTGCATGCAGATGTTGGCACTTGACCTGAGATTCACAGGTTTTCCAATCTGAGGCTGAGGTCCTAGTTTCCCATTCACGTGCCAGCGCTTATTGATGAGTAACATTGCCCAGGTCTGAAAAACAGTTTTGCCATTCTAATCTTTTTTTAGCCATTCAATTTCCAGATGACATTCTTGTGTTCATATGTTTTCTACAGGGTCCAAAAGGTGAAAGGGGAGAAAAAGGTGAGGCTGGTCCACCTGGAGCAGCTGGACCACCAGGTGCTAAAGGACCTCCAGGTGATGATGGGCCTAAGGGTAACCCAGTAAGTGAGCTTACTGATTTTAACACAAAGCACTGTGAAGCACTGCTGAAATTGTGCTACGTATAGAATGTCTATAATTTTCTACATTTGAACTAGATTTATTATATGCTTCATAAAATATTTGATGATTGGTACCTGCTTGTAGCTGCTGTAGATGACACTTTCCTTGGTTTTTTCCCTGATTTATCTAGGGCCCAGTTGGTTTTCCTGGAGATCCTGGTCCCCCTGGGGAACCTGGTCCAGCTGTAAGTATCCTTAGAAAACAGTTTTAGGTCCTAGTCTTGGTCTGCACTAAATTCTAGTTTACCCTGCCTCTTCCTTGTCTGGGAATGAGGTCTTGCCTCTCAGATCTGTTGCTTTTCTGGTCATATGTTTCTTAAGGCTTAAAAAGGTTTAGAAATCTTTTTTCTAAACCTTTCTTTTTCTAAGAAAAAAAAAACAACTTTTTTTTTTTTCCAAAAAAAAAAAAAAAAAGTTTTGAAAACTACTGTCTTAGGAAAACGCTTTGCAGAAAAATAGTGCTCTTTTATATTTGTATATGAAACGAAGTTACTTAATTTAGCTGAATTTTGTATTTTGTTTATTTTCCCATGAATTCTGTAGGGTCAAGATGGTGTTGGTGGAGAGAAGGGTGAAGATGGTGATCCTGGTCAACCTGTGAGTTGTTTCTGTCATTTTACTTCAGCTGCATGTTCTCTCCTATGCTAAGAAAGTATCTTTTTCTGAATCAGTGGTTTCTATGCATTTGCACTCTTAAAAATATTTTCTAAATGGATGTTTTTTTCTATTACACTGAAAAATATCTATTTCCTTGTAGAGTTAGAACTGCCCATATTATAGTTGCAATCAGAAGCAAGAGCTCAATTTCTTTTAGAAGTAGAAACAAATGATGTGTTAAAGATTTGTGCTGGAGCTGCTTAGGAGCACTAAAAATATAGGGACTCTGAGCATAAGAAAGGAATGCTGCAGCCAAATAATCTTCATTAGCTGACCTGATGAAATGAAGCAAAACCTTCATGTTTCTGCTTTAAGAAAGTTAGGAAGTATCTGAGCAATACCCATACGAAGCATCACAGTTCTTATATTTCTGTAATTCCCATATTAAAACTTCCTTAATTTAATTTTTTTATTGCAAAAAGACAGGGTTTCCATTTTGGAAAGTCTCTTTCTAGCTCTGGAAGCTCTGATTATCAGGGAATTATCCTATACAGTACGGTTTGAAAATGCTAGTACATCGAACATACGGTTGGAAGTAAGTTATAAACTGGGGTTTACCTGCAAACTTCAGGAAATTAGTATCTGTACGTCTTGCTTAACAGTAAGTACTTTCAGAGTGTTGTGTTCCTGAAGAAAAGCTTATCCAACTGTTCAGCAACGCTGAAATATTTAAGAATATCACAGCTTACCAAGATGGAATAGCCAAATGGCTGTCAGTGCACAAAAGATTTGTCAAGAGAAAGCCACCCACGGGGCAGCTAGCTCTCAGATGTGAGTGAGAAATTTCAGCAAAAGTAACAACTTCAGCACCTGAGAAAGCAAGAAACTTCTGAACGGAGTCAGGCAGTAGGCTAAGACCATACGTTACTTCTGTGCAGCCACCTCCTGGCCTGAAATGTTTTGTTGCAAACAGGAAGAGACAAAAAGAATGATTGCGTTTTGTACAGTAACAAAAGCTGTTACAAATTTCAAAAGACCTCCCAAAGAAAGGACTTGTTGAATAAGCAGGTGTACTTCTCTGTGTGTATTTATGGTACTTACTGTCTGCCCACTGGAAGGGGCTAACATATTGCAGATGTTTGTTGCATTTAATGAAGATAAGAACTGTACCCTCCGTTACCGCTGAGCTTATCATTTTCCATTACAGGGTCCGCCAGGCCCTTCAGGTGAAGCTGGCCCACCAGGTCCCCCTGGAAAGAGAGTGAGTAATTCCTCATTTCCTCCGTACATTTCTCTTTGAGACATAATGTTCTAGAGAATTTCAGCTATTTGTTCTCCATGTTGTCACACTCGTATAGGATGTTTGAAGTTTCTTTTAAGTAATGTAATGGGAGAAGTGAAAAACATGAAGCGGCAGAGAGAACCCTTTAACGTGGGTTACGTGGAACATGGAGACAAAACAGCGTAGGAACGAATATGTTCCTTATCTAGAAACGTGCTTTTTCATTTCACCCAAGTGAATTCTTTGTCTGCTAGGGTAAGGATTCAGCGTCTGCTGAATTAGTCTGCTAAGAGGAGTGAGTGATGATGAGAGTAATACAAGACATCGTCCTCAGGCACATGACTGCTGGCAGGGAGCAGGAAGAATGTGTCTGCTTTGGTGTCTTTAGCCTCTGAAATAAAATAATTTCAATGCAGCTTTTGTACAAACCTGTCATCCCCTCCGCATACAAAATTAACAAGCAGACATTTCTGTAACTTATGAAGCCATTCCATTATTTCTAAAGTCTTTGAAGCTTCACAGGCTTTACAAATATAGCTAATCAAAACCAGTAAATAATGTTACACTTACAGAACTAGTAGATGCATCAACCTTTAGGTCTGCTTCAGAGAGCAATTAGATGCAGTTTTCACTCTGCAAGGAAGGGGGCATTTTTAAATATAATTTGAGAGCTATTTAAAAAAATGTGTTAAATTGCTCTGTTTAATAGACTTGAGTGAACTGACATGCCCAATTGATCAGTTTTATCTATTTTACACAATAATCTATTTGCTCCACCAACTTGCAAAACATTTACAACACTGTAAATGATTATGGTAGCACTAATAACCTTATCACTAGAACTGAAATACGGCTCGATGGAATATTAGCAATTAGTGTGTTTGTTCAACATCGGATTAGAACTTCCTACCTTATTATACAGAAAGGCAGTACCTCATTCCTAACAGATCGGTAGACAAAAGAACACTTTAGAAACACAAATATCGCATCACCTGTGGTTTGACACATTTGCAATTTAGGGAAAATGTACGGCTAAAAATTGCCAAGTAATCCCATCCCTGAATTCTGAAGAAAACATTGTGTGGCATCAGATTCTACATTGCTGGAGTACCCGAATGTTTCAAGCTTGTAGAAAGTCTGTATTGTATTGATACTATACCAGAGAGAAACAGCGAGGGATTGAAAGCTTCATACTTTGCTGGCAGAATGAACATACAACTGATGAAAATTAATGAAGAGCATTTTTTATGGCAGAATCAATTTTAACAAGAAGCCCTGAGAAGTGTCCTTTCATCCAGATCGAGAAGAACGTACCATTTCAGTAGTAATACCGCTGTCTGTGGAGGTGCAGCTCTGGCTTATGCTACTAGAAAGCAACATTCCACCCCGCATTTTGTTTTTCTGTCTCTGAAACAACAAGCTGGCAGAGCTCAGGATTCATACGTTTAAATCTAGTCCCTTGAACTCCTCAACTCTACAGCCTCCTTATTCATTCTGTTATTCATTTTCATTCCCCTCTTCCCCTGTATTGTGGAACTGACCTGATCTCAGTTTCACTGCCCAGTCTTACCAAATTATGTTTATTGCCAGATTTCAGAGTTTTGAGCAATCTGTGTCTAGTACTGCCAGTGACAAAGAGGTTCCCCCAGCTTTCCCTGGGAAGCAAATTCTAGTGAAAGACACGGACACAGAGTTTTCCCATTGTATCTAAGAGACTTCAGCTACAGATACACACTTACAGTGACATTCAACTCTCAAGTGAAGGCCAAGAATAAACCCTTTTTCCTAGTTACTGACAGGTAACAGTAATAGGATTACTATTAGCTGGTGAGAGAAGCAAATACCAAAACTGTGTTACTGTGGTGCTCTAAAGGCTTTGACAGTACGTACCAGAGCCTTGCAGGCTGAGCAAGGGGCTGGTGGATAAGCAGTATGGTGGGTTTCTCTTAAGAAAGACCACTTAGGAAGTACATGTCAGAGCACTAAGCCTGTTCCAGATTCCCACTCTGAAGAGGTAACATTGACTAGCATGCTAACGACCCCTTAGCTCAAGTCTAAATCAAAATAGAAGGTTAAATCTATGGATGAAACAAAAATGGATCATTAGAGCATCCACAATGTGTACCCAAATTAATATATTACTTTTCAGACCTAATAATTGCTCTTCCAAAAAATATTTCCAGCACTGCCTTTCAGAAAGTCCTAATACCGCAGATACACTGCTCTCTCCCTTATAAAACTGGAAGTATCTTCAGAACAAAGCCCTATATTCAGATGAATGATGAGATGAAATATGTATATTTACAGGCCAAAACCATAATCTACAAAGGGCAAACCTTGTGACATAGTAATTGATGAAGTCTCTCAAAGTGATTACATATATTCTTGATATTTTTTAAATTTTCATTAAATCATAATCAATATTTTAAAGATTCTGACTTCTGAAAAGATCTGTGCATGTACCAGATCAGATAAATACATGCTCAGAAGGCTTTATATGTAGCCCATATAGTCTGTATGCCTATGTAGTTACGGTGCAAGTAATCATAGTAATTGTGCATGCAGATCTAGCGCGGATTTGTGCACATACTGTTTAGAAAATTACAGCTATGAAATCTATCACGGGAAACATAGAGCTGAAGTGATTTTATCATTAACAAATGGAAGCCCAGATTCTCTAGTTCGATGCAAGAGGGGATCAAGACCCAAAACACCAACTGATTTAAAAGTACATATTTATTGGCTCAGCCTTTCAGGAACTAGTTTAGTATTGACTAAACTCTATTTTTGAATTCAATGATAAAATGCCCTGTGATGAATTAAAAAAAAATAGTAATTCTTTTAAGGAATATCTTGTCAATGAAGTAAAAGACTGTGCTCAATATTTCCTATATACAAGAACATTTATATATACACCTTGCTTTACTTGGATAGTCAATACAGGTTTTTATTCTGTATAAATTCTATCTTGGTTTATAACTTTTAATAAGAGAAGATAATAAAAATACAGGACTAAATGTTGGAAGTATTTGGGGAAAACATATTTCCCTTGGTTTAAAAAAGTTTTCTTATACTTGATAACCCCCAGAAAGGATGTCGTTCTAAAATAAAAGGAACGTACGCGGAAGCATTTGCTACTCTTTCTTAGGCAGAAATAGTCAGCTAATGGAAGAGCGATCGCAGAATGTGAATGAGAATAGTGTGGAAGTAAAAGCGTGTCATAATTGTTATTGAAGTCAAACAGAAAGCAAAGTTATCAATTGTATAATACACATATTTTAAAAATATTTTTATGTTCTTTCATAACTAGAGATGGGAAAATTTGAGCAATTAAACCACAATATTTCTAGAGTTAAACTTAGCTTTCTAGCTGGCCAATGCTAACAGTTTTGTATCATCTCTCTGAAGAATGCTCAGCAGCAGTTAAATATAGAGTGTCCAAAAATTATGTTTTTATGTTAAACCATCAAAGCCTTATGATGCAAATGAAAGAACTTTTAAAGTAAACTTATACTAACCAAAGCAAGCTACTTGAAAAATTGATCAGCTTTCCTAGTATTCCTGATTCAGCATAGCACACAAGCTTGCTAGGAAACACGCATTTGTTTCAGTTTGCAGATTTCAGTGCCCGTTTAAGCACCTTGCCAAGTCAAGACCTCACACCTTAGACACAGTGGCTACCACTTCATCGGCTGTCATATTTACTTTACATTTATAAAACTATCCAGCACAATAGGCTTTTTGGTAGAGGTAGCCCACAGCAGATCGCTGACTTGACTTCTTAGCTATCCAGGACCCAACTCTAGCCTTACCAGTTCTGTCTGGTTTGAGAATGGCTGCTCTTCATCAGGACATCTTCCTCTCACTGTGGGCTTTCCATCATCAAATCTCTTGAGGAGTTCTCAACTGATGGAAATCAGCCTAGATTCTGTAGAAACCTTGAGGCATTACATGTATGTAGACTACATTCCAAGCTGCACAGAGAAATAGTCTAGTACAGCTTTGGGACTAGGAACCCCTTTTCTAATCCTTTTCCCTTTATACGCGCATTAAACGTTTGTATAATGCCGTCTGAATTTCTCTATCTGCAAAAAAAGAGACGAATGAAAGTTGCCAGCCTCACAGAAGGATGCGGCTTCTGAAGTGTTCTTGAACATTCTGAAGCAAAAACTGCGTTATGAAGTTAACTTTATTGTTGGAGCGATCTGAGGCAATCAAGGAGCTCACAAATTGCTATGGGCTTGTCAGTCAGAGCTCTCAGCTGCTCATAATAACATCAGCGTTGACCAACAGCATGTGAAGACTGTGCTTCTGGAGAGGTGTAATGTCTTCCAGCTTCTCCTTCCAGTGTGAGAGATGAGGGAATTGTGATCGGTGAGAAGTGGACCATCTCAAACGGCCTCCTGACCCAATGCCCACTTGTCTAGAAGCGTACATAAAGACCAAATCACTCTACAGTTATGTTGTTACTGGTTTTTTCTGAAACTTAATTCTTTGCACATATTTTTGGGACTCCTTTTCTTGTTGTTGTTGTTTTGCCGTAGAACACTGGCTAATATCTCCAGTTTGAATTAATTGATTTCTATCTGACAAACGTTAAAAATAGTATGAGGAAGAGACACCGTCAAACAACATTCATTCTTAAAACAAATAACATCTACACTCAATAAAAATTAACACAGGTGGTACTTCTTACGTTCCCCTCAGCTCTCAGTGTGCTAGGCCCTTCAGCTGTGTCTTCTGCTTTTTGGCATCATCTTTAGTAGCATCAATTAGATGTCTAGGTCACATGCGCATAAGGCTCCATATATCAATCTCAAAATGTTAGCACTTAAAGTGCAGAACTAAGATACGTTTTTATTCTAAACTGGAGGGCATACTGTCCGCTTTCAATAAAAGAACAGGCGTCAATACTCTGTATGAGTTCTTTTGTCTTCTCAGTTCTGCATAAAATGGATCAGGCGAAATTTCCAAGCTCGAAGTGTAATGATCATAAAAATCACCATGGTAGCTGGGGTGGTGAGGGTGGGGAGCCATGCATTAATTTGAAATTATTGTTATTGAGATCTTTTCTGTCAGTTGGAATTTACCAGACACTCCAACAACTCAAGTGCAGGAAGGTGAGATAAATAATAAGGAGCAGTCTTTCTCTGCAGAAGCACCATCTGTGCCATGCCAGCAATCACAGCTTGTTAGAAAGAGCAGTTCATTTAGTCGCTTTGCGCTCGGTGCAGCATTGGCACCGTTTGATAACGAATGCACCCCCTTTGTTTAGCAGTCATGAGTCATTGTATTTGTAATTTAGCAATCATGTGGGTTTAGCCCTGCTAATTCACGTTGCAGCTGCATTTCTAGATTATGCAGAGACCGTATTTCTCAAATACGAACTACCACACTCAACCCTTCTCGGTTTCTTAGCTAGGGTAGATTGTCATCCATAAGGCAACTTGCGTAAAAGGAATTTTCAAGCAGTAGAGACGATGGGCGTGTAAATTAACTCATGTAAGAAAAAAATGGTCTGTTTCTAAAATGTTCCCGAGTTTGTTTATATACCTGCTAATCATTTTTCTTGTTATCGCTGCGACCTGCGATCCACCCAACCAATTACAAACTATACAAATATGCATCAGAGATTATTATTGGAAGAGCAGTGATTTAAAATCTTCTTCGTGTTTTAAAGAGCCAGCAATTGGACCACACTGTCCAGGACTTTTTAGCTTCTCTGTATTTTGAAGAGGTAAAACTATAGTCCTTTACCACTTAGAGCACTTAAAAATACCAAAGAGAACAACCTGTGGTACCCACAACAATTGATCAAAGTCCACGGTGGGTAATTTAATTCATTTTGCATTACCTCTAATGGAAAGCCTGAACTATCTCTGTTGGCCAAAAGGTTCATACAATACTGCAGGTGTTCAGTTTCACCCTGGAGAAAGCTTAATTTCAGAAGCAAATGAATGATCTTAATGTATTTCTACATAAATAGTTATAAAATGAATGTAAATTTCCAGGAATTAAATTAAAACTGGTGGACTTGCTCAAGGTATGTGCCAATAGTAGTGGATGGTAAAATATATTAGGCTATAAAAAGTTTGGGCTAAATTCAGTTCTGGTATAAAAAATTGCTATTAGGTCAGACTCTCGTCTAAAGCCCTGAGCTCACAAAGCATGCAGGTAGGTGCACGACTGGAAGAACAGTCCTTGTCTGTAAAATTAAGAATGTGTTTTAGTGCTTTGCTTTTAGGGGCCTGCATTTTTTTTGTCTGTTGTTATGAAGTAAAAAGCAGTAAGGAAATGGAAGCGATTGAATTTTTCTTGTGCTGGTCCTTAAAAGATTTTTTTTTTTTTAATTTCTACGTAACAAACTGCTTGTTGCATTAATGACCGGGTGAGTCCTGGGGAGTAAGTTTTAAAGATTCAGAAAATCACCTTGTATTTGATCATAGTCACTTTTCTTTCCTTTTGCTTTAAGCTGCTCATTGGTTGGCAAGAAATAGCTACTTGCAATAAAGTCACTTCCCAGGCTAAAAATTAACCTTGCAGGAAAACAGTTGGCGCATTACCTTGAGTGCCTCTTTGCTAAACTTAAGTGTATATACGAGAGAACCAGTTTTAAAGAGTACATTAGATTCTAGATACTGCTTCTGTTCATGACCGAAGCTATGAATATCAATTCCCTGACCTGAAAATCAGCCCTTGATGTTGTGGGGGAGAAAAATGTCTTTTTATTTCTCACTGAAACCTTAAGAAAATGAAAGATGGGTGACATCAGCAACAGGTAGTCGCAGTGCTGGTCTTCACCTGACCCTTATCCCATCTCTACATCCTCCCGCAGTACCGAGTTCTGCCTTAGTCCAACAGAGCTTTTGTAGAGCAGCAGCAGGAAACCTGATACCAGGAGCTAATTGTAGTCAGTGTCCTTATTTCATTCCTTACAACTTCTAGTCGTGTGATTCTCCCCCCTTTCATATTTACTGGATAACATCAAGGCGTGAATCGATTTTTGGCTGTCCAAATGTAATCGAAAGGCTTACCGAGCCCGTGGCTGACTTAGAGAATAAAGAAGTGAAGAGAAAGAAGTCAATGCAAAGCAAGTTTAAAACTGTTACTGTATTTGTAAATTAGTATTGTTCTTTTCCTTTTCCTTTTATAGCCTCTTTTAATTTTTTCCAAGCTATTTATTTGGTTTTAACCTCACCATATCAGAGGTATTAGGTGATATATATTCTTTTAGATATCCTAAAATCCCAGAAAATTTTATAAAGGGAAAAAGAGCTGATATGACAGGTTGGGATTTTTCTCCTGGGAATAAAATGTCAAGAAAGAAATTTAATGTTCTTCTGTTAGCACTTACTACTTATTAATACAGTGGATATTGCACTCTCAGAATTTTTTTCACTGGTAATATTTCAGAAAACTGAGATTATGAGCTCAGTCTCCGTCTTTTACAGGGACCTCCTGGAGCAACTGGTGCTGAAGGCAGACAAGGTGAAAAAGGTGCAAAGGTAAAACATTCAAGATTTTTTTTAAGGAGCACGGAAATATAAACTATATATAAATGAAAAATAAATTGCTTATCATGCATTGAGTGTGAAACTTATCAAAGTAATAACTGGTAAACCACAGAATCCAAATTAAGCCCCCGAACCAGTAGCAATCCATAATGGAGCACAGGGTGGACTCCCGCCAGCGCAGGCCCAACTTAGCTCACCCCTGCGGAAGAGCAAGAAGAGCCTGCTTTGCTGACGCCACATCTTCATATGGAGATCAAGATTTCCTGCAGAAAACCACCCTGTGCAGAACAGTTTCAGAGCAGCTTTTAAAAACTGGAGCGAGGAAACTTTTGCTTTCACTTTGTGGCTTGTGTATCCCTACGCTGCCAAGCTTCGTCAGCTCTTCCTCTCTGACCTCTCGCTTCCGTCCTTTCCAGGGTGAACCTGGTGCAGAAGGAGCCCCTGGAAAAACAGGTCCAGTTGGTCCACAGGGACCTGCAGGAAAACCTGGCCCGGAGGGTCTGCGGGGCATTCCTGGCCCTGTGGTAAGTAAGTGGAGCACATAACAGTATTTTAAATGTGGCATTTCTTGTATATCCTCTGGTAAAGCAACTTTATGTTTTTTCTAGGGGGAACAAGGTCTACCTGGAGCGCCAGGGCAGGATGGCCCTCCTGGGCCTCTGGTGAGTACCCTTCCTTTCAGTGCCAAAAAAGACAAAGCACCCTTTAACGTGTCTGTGCATTTACAGAAAAATGAATGTACAAGTCAGTTCTTAGCACAAAGTCACTATTTTTCTGTGCTGGTAAAATCCGATACACAACTGCCTTCAATCTACTGCTCAGCTTTAGGAGGCAGCTGTGCTGAATGCTGCTGAGTTATACCAGGTAAAAGGTGGAATAAGGCAGTGTAAAACCAAATTCTTTAAACCCCCTGAATAGAATTAAAAATAAAAAAAAAAAAGAATGATGCTTACAATCAAAAAATCTACTTCTGTCCCCACATCAGCAAACCTTAATACCTTAAAACACTTTGTTTCCTTAGCAGTGGTAAATTTTGTCCATCCATTGATTTTAATGACTGCTAGTTTAGGAAAACGTTATTCACAGGGTAGAAGTTTAGATCATATCCATTCCTTAGCGAAACAAAAAATGAAATGAGAAGTAGGGCCAAAAAGGGACTTCTCTCAAAGAAGAAAACACACTAGTTCTATAAAAACGAACAGCAGCATCATGCCTGTTGTTCACTGTGGCAGTCGCAGGAAATATAATCCATGACCAAAGTGTTTAAAAGGGTCTGAAAGAACCAAGCTCCCAGTTTCTAGGGCTTCTAGGGCATACCACAGCTCTGCTCTGTGTTAATAATATGATTAAAGCAAGGGAAGTTTATAGATGACATATTATCAGATTGTATCATTGCTTCTATTTTCACTTGCTCTTTTAGTGCGTTTTTTCTAACAAGCTGAAAAACCCAACGCTGCGGGTGCAAATTGCACAACATTGGTGTTCTTATTCAGCACTACATGCAGAAATTCAAATCTAAACTATATGCCCAGCAGATTAATTCTTCCCATGTCAAGCAAAGGTGATCCAATTTAGTGGAAAGAGCTCATATCCCTTGCTCTCCAAACTCACCGAAGTAGAGTTCACCTCTATTATCACAGTTGAGTGACACACTGGGAATAAAAAGCTTTGAAACAAAACATGGTCTGTTACAGTTTGGTGGAAAAAAAAATAAACAAGCGTTACACTCTCAAGGCATTTTACAGTTTGCAAGTAGCATTATCACATCCTAAGTAAAATCCGCTGTTATTTTGGCCAGAAGGTTAACTATGCCAACATATGCAGTCGGATTACCTTAGGAGAATAGGGCAATAAGGAGCTATCCTCTACTTCAGAAATGACGTGGTTCTTAAAGGGGAAAAAGAAGGCTGTGAGTAGGAAGTGTGGCGGAAATCCTCTATTCCTCTTCCTATATGGATTTAGAGGGTACAAAGGATACAGGTCCTGGGGTATCCTTAATACTGAAAGGTTTTGCTCTTAAGCTATGTACGTGAACTGAAAAATCTTTCCAAAGAGCATTCCTGGCTCCCCAGTGAGAACTCGGGCTCTGAACACCAGCTATAAAACTTCCGTATCAGATTTTTCCAGTATATAAAAATGAAAGGGGAAGAAGTGGGGAATTCAAACTGAAATGCTGCATATGTTAAGACTTTTTCCCTAAACCAATGTTTTGTGTTCATGTGCATACGTGAACATGAGCAATTGCCTTTTCTTTCATCATCTGAAACACTTTAATGGGTGAAAGTATTTGGGTAACTGTTTACATTTCCAAAAATGTTCCAAACACACAGCTTCTTAACCTATAAGCAAAGAGTTTCAGAACATATATTTTTATGCCCCACACACTAGGAAGATTTTTTTTCCAATGAACTGTGATCTGGTGCATCGGTGTATCTATTGATCTCTTCTGTGTATACCATTATAGATGGTATTACAATGGCATCTACATATAATTTCTTTTTTCTCTGTCCCTTAGAAGACAATTATGAGCAAATAATGTGCTGAGGAACACTTACACTACAGCTTTTTGTTGCCCTTCATTTTATCATTCTAATTTTGTCTAAAGTCTCATGGATAACATATTGCTTGTAAGTCAGAGGTTGGGAACAATGAATGAGAAGCTGCAAGGAAAAGGACTCCCCTGTGCTAAGCCCAATATCAAAACCACTCCTCTTCAAAGAGTTTATGATGGGACCACCACGGTAGCTTTTAAGTGATGTGCCCAATTCACAAATAGAATGCAGGGGGGACAAATCGGGGAACTGAAAACTGATCTCCTCAGTTACAATTCTGTGCCGAAATCTAAAAGCCAGTGAGCAATTATTCAGCAATTATAAGCATTCCTTTCCCACGTCAGTCACCAGAAGCCTCCAAATACATCGTCAAAAGATTTCTCTTCCAACATTTGAGAGCTTAAATATTCAATTCAAATCTGAAGCTGAGTGTATTAACGAAATACATACTCCCAAATGTACAGGCTTCTTGTCAGCTCAGCAAGAACTCTTCTGAGGTGCATTGCTGCAACTTAAACTTTATTTTGGATTTTAAGAAAGTAAAGTTTATAGGCAAAAGTTGCCAAGGTTAGGTGTCCCTCCTTCCCCTCCTTCCCTCGGCAGTAGATTGCTATCAGGAGAAGAATATGAAAGCAGATTTGCAGTAGAGCACAACACACTGCAGGTGAAAACGTCTGATTCTGTATTCCAAAAGCTTAAAAATTTTCACTTTTCATTCATGAATTATGTATTTGCGTAGGCTTTTGCATCTAATGATATCCTGAAGTAGAGATGGAAAGGCTACGCACAGAATAATATTTTGTACATGAAGTGTTATGGCACTTTCGAATCTGTGCCAGGTTGAAAAGGTCACTTATTACTGCTGTCCATATCATAACTTCACAGATGTCCACTGCCAGCAGGAGACTAGTAGTGATGAGATATGGCTTAGGCTAGCAGAAATGAACGCCTTTTCTGGGCTTCCATAGGCACTCTACGGCCCGAATTTTTCTCCTCATTCTGTACAAATTACACAAAACCAGCACTGCTGTTCTTATGAACCTCAGAAGATTTCTCAAATCCCTCAAAATTCTTCTAAAATTATATATAAGGACTAATATAGTTAAAAAAAAAGTTGGAGAAAAAACAAACCAAGGAGATTTTTAACAAGCTTCATATATAATCTTCTTCTGCACCTTCTATCCAGCTATATATTTGACTGTTGGATTGCTCTTATGACCCCGTAAAGGTAAAAAAAAAGGCGCTGTGAAGGAAAAGCAGCTTGTGTCAAGGTATAACAAGATTATTCGGTGTTTCTTGCAAGGGATGTGCAGAAAGTAAGACCTGTCCATGTGAGTGTGTTTATCTTTCGCAGTAGTTTCCCAGGTAGCAAGGCTGCAATGGAGTTTTCCAGCAGATTCTCTAAGCATCAGCTTACATTGGAACCACCTGAAAAAAATCCATGTTTTGGGGTGTCCCCTCCCCACACCCAACCCAGAAGTATGGAAGGACTTGCAGAATGGTTCTGGGGACCCTACGGTGGTTGTTCACTGCTCTCTCCTGCCCCAGCATATTTCTGTTTACTGAAATCTAGCGGCATGGAGTAATGTTTAGGGACAATTGCAAACAAAACTTAGAATAAAGACCATTTCCTACTCAGTTCCATAAAGGAGCATGTGTCTTTATTGTGCTCTAGAAAGGATGGCCTGGAAATACCAATTAAAAATTATAACCTGCTTATATGATGTGAGCCATGTAAGTACCTAAAAAGGTATTGATTTATCACCTCTGTAAGGTAGGGCTGTTATCCCTATCCAACAGATGAGGAGTGGAGGCCCAGAGGGACTACGGCAGCTCCTAAAAGCATTTAGGATTGCCCAGACCAGTACTGCAAAACCTAAGTAATTTGTGTAACTAACCACATTTACCAAAGTGACAAAGGGCCGTAAGCTTGTACAACATGTCAGAGCAGCGAGCACACCTACATCTCATTAAGTAAGCTTGCAATGTTGAGTAGGAAAGGCTTGAATATTCAGAAAATATAGATATAAATGCATTATTCATGGTTACACAGGAATTTCAGCTGGCAAGTCAAGGAAACCATAATCCCAAGACAAGACGCCAAGTGCCGAAATACAATATGAGGTAGTTCTCCAACAAAACAATATTGAGGAGAGGAGCGGTTATTCTAAGCAACCTCATTTATATTCTGCAAAAATCTTACTGAGCTCTAGTAAACTGGGAGAAAACAAATTAAGAGGATACTTTCCACTGTCTGATGAAAGACAGGGCTAAAATAAGCCACTAAAAGAAGGTACAGCAATTAAGGTGGAAGAAGTAGTTGAAAGCATGTAATGTAACCACAAGCAAAATTAGACGAATCAACAAAAACTTATTTGAATATTTTTTTAAATACCACTTGTTTCAGTGGATGCTTCTCTGCTCTTTAAGAATTTAGTTGACCTTCTGCTTCGTAGATTTCTAACCATACGATCCTTCATAGATTACTAATTATAAAGTAAGTTAAATGCTACAGTAGCATCATTATGCCCTTTTAAACATACATTTCAACTTTATCTTGGGCCTTAAATCACATGCCGTCAATCACAACCATCAACCACTGAATGGCTCTGTACTTTGACTTACGCTGTCTTTAATAATATTTCAAGAAAACATGATCTGTGCAGTATGTTAAACCGTATTTTAACATTACTTCCCTTGCTTCATTTAGGGTCCACCTGGCTTGCCTGGCCTGAAAGGAGACCCAGGTTCCAAAGGAGAGAAGGTATACTTCAGTCATTGTTTGTGCCTTTGTAATTTTGATCCCGTCTAAAAGTCTGTATAAAATCAGCAAAAAGAAACGCTAGGGTTTTTGTATCAGAAAGCAAGACAATTTACCACGTCTATCAAGCAGCTTCCCGTAGCCTTTATACTAATGGTGAAATTTTAAGCCACATCTGATATCCTGGAGATAGATAGAAAGAAAAAGATTACTGCCTGCGTGGCAATCTGTTGAGCCCCTGAGTCTTCCTTGCAGTGAAAATCCCAAAGACACTGATGTAAAGAGAACTGCTGGTTTTACAAAACCAAAGCAAGTAGAAATAAGAAGTATTTGAGATTTTTTATTTTCAAACAACAAAATGTAAATATTTAACAGCTATAATACTTTTTAAATAATGGATTGAGACATCTGGGATAGCGTGTTCGAATGGAGTCCCAACAATTTACCGATTGCTTGTGTATCAGAGAAAAACTGTACAGAGACAGGGATGCAAATCTGATTGTGTCTGGCGAATTTCAGGGTTTGTCGCTGGGCTTGGATCAGCTGTTTATACAGCTGTATCACAGGTGGGAAAAAATACGCAACTCTATAATATGCTTTTAGCATCTAAATGTGAAAGTTGGTATGAAATTTGTACCCGCAGGTATTGTTCTTTCCGTATGGGTTTCAGTAAGGACTATGTTGCACTTAGATCTCTTTCACTGAATAAGCGCTCACAGCTTGCAAATAAGCTCCAGGTCTAAAGGCCGACTAACAACAATGAATATGCTTTCAGAATGATTTGCTTTCAGGTTAATTGCTGTCTAGCAACAGGGATGACATTTGAAAGCTCTAATCTGTGTGTTTGCAAAGCACGTTTACTTATAGATACTGAGTTTTAACTGTATTGTTTTCTGTCTTGTTTAGGGACATCCTGGTTTGATAGGCCTGATCGGACCCCCGGGAGAACAGGGTGAAAAGGGTGACAGGGGTCTTCCTGGCCCACAGGGATCTCCTGGAGCCAAGGGTGATGCAGTGAGTAAAACATACTTTTGTTTTCATTCCAGTTCCGTGCAAGCAAAGAGTACCTACTTCAGTCTTTCTTTCGAGAGACAGAAAGTTGCTATACACAGGAAGCACCCAGAGCCTCCTGGTAGAGGTTAAAACTGTCCTAGGCATCGTACAAACACGGTGAAGTTAAACAGCTCAAAACGAGAACACAGAGTGCTTCAGAAGATGAAGGAAACACAAACACCTGAGTTAGGGACGAGATAAAACTAGCAGCTTCCTTTCTCCTCGTTGTTAAGCCCTGTTTTAAGGCACTTTGTAAAGAGTGAGGTTTCCAAGCCGTTCTGAAGGGGAACGCAGTCATGACTGCAAGTTCTGCAGCGTAAGAACAACTACAAGCAACTCAAACTGTCAGAGGATATTTTAAACTTAGCCAATGGCCTAAATCAAAACTCGTTCGGGTTGGACTACCTTATTCATAGATATGCATTTTTTAACCCAGTCCTGTATGTGGAATACCTCATTTCTGTACTTATTCTTTCTTAGGGAATTTCCGGTCCTGCTGGTCCTCTCGGGCCCCCTGGTCCTCCTGGTTTACCTGTAAGTAATTTCATCCAGTCCTTCTGTTCAAAACACTCCCATGTTGCGTAGAATATACTCCAACTGTAGTTGTATGTTCTTGCCCGTAGGGTCCCCAAGGTCCAAAAGGTTCCAAAGGATCCAGCGTGAGTAATTCTCCTCCATAGTTTTTGTTCTTTTACTTAACTTTTGTGCGTGTTATTTTTTATCATTGTGTAGCATGATCAACACGGCATTCCTTTCATTGCTTTCCAGGGTCCTGCTGGTCAAAAGGGTGACAGTGGGTTGCCTGGTCCACCCGGTCCTCCAGTAAGTAAGAACTCTTATTTGACATTCATGCACGTTACACTGACATGATGTCCCTGTTTTGACAAGGGTAGAAAACACCGTTTGTGAACTTGCAGATAAGGAAAATATTAATGATTGTTTGAAAATTCATTATCCAGGAAACACAGATCCACCAGACACAGAAATACATTGTCTGCACTGAAGAAGCCACTAGAAACTTAAAAAAAACCCCACCCAACACGAAACCCCCCCCAAACAAACAACAAAACCCCCACGCAATAGCTATTCAATGTGTTATACTGAAGCACAGGACATGGGATGATTTTCGTTTCCCCCTGTCAATACTCTTCTGTTTCTACTATTTCTTTTTCGTATCATAACAATCGAAAATTAAACCAGTCCAAATCTGAATGAAGTGTTTCAATTTCTTGAAATGGAATATTGCTTTATAGACCCCAAGTGGAATTTTGAAGTTTTATCATAGGAACCATCCACAGTTTTCATTTGTCATAGGTTATGCCTGTGCTTGAGGGAGTTGCCAGGGTTAAAGAGACAATCGCAAGTCAGTTCTGCGCACGACTGCGAGGGCAGCACACCCTTCCCTCAGTAGCAATGGAGTGGGAAGAGTTTAGAGCACGACAATGGTCTGGCCTTCTACAATCGTCTCTTTTCTGCAAGTAAATCAAAGCACATAGGCATAAATCTGAAGGAAATAAGTGAAATAAAGAAATAAAGGATTTGAAGAAAGCCTATTCTGAGCATCTCCAAGCCGCATTCCGTGGTCTTCCTCTGTGTGTTTATGCAGCTGAAAAACAAACAGAAAAGGCAACCAGATATGTTGTTTTCCACGCAGGGTCCTCCGGGTGAGGTAATCCAGCCGCTGCCAATCCAGTCACCCAAAAAGACAAGAAGATCTCCTGATTACATGTTATCTGATGCTGGTGATAATATTCTGGATTATTCCGATGGCATGGAAGAGATCTTCGGCTCGCTGAATTCACTGAAGCAAGACATCGAGCACATGAAGTATCCAATGGGCACTCAGAATAACCCAGCCCGAACTTGCAAAGACTTGCAGCTCTGCCACCCAGACTTCCCAGATGGTACGTTAATGTTGCATGGCAAAGGCAGACAAGGCTGAAGTTATGATCTGCTGAGATACTTTGGCTGAATAACTAATTACTGGTAGATGGTTAACATAGTTGCTCAATAAATACAGTTTCATTAAATCCATTTTTGCAGGTATAAAAAGTTTCTAAAATGTAAGTAAGAGATGCTGCCTCGGTAAGAGCCAAAATTCTTTAAATATATAACCTGATCTGGTTTTAGATTTAAAACTTTAAGAAGTGCTAAATGAAAAGCGGTTATTGTTTTGAAAGGTGGCCTTGCATTTCCAGAGCTATCCAAACAGGAGAGGGATGGAAGATTGATGCTTAAATAGGTCAATGGAAAGTAAAAATCACTAATGTCAGCGTGCTGGGATAGCTAATAGCTCCTTTTAAGAGAAATGAGAATTATTTTAGTAGCTGTATACTTCAGCTTAGCATCATAATAAAAAATAGCATTGCTATTATATGAAATTTGTTATTATGACTCTCAAAAAATTTACTCTTCTTTTACGCTTAAGAACAATAATTGTTTCTACTGCATGACCGCTGTTTGCTCTGTATCATTCAGCAAATGGACACGCACGTTTCTCTGATCCTGTTTAACGCTACTAAGTAGTGGCTTAAGAAAATGCAGAGTAGTATAAAAAAGACACTGTGTTCTGAAGAACTGTCTTGATTTAATTATTCATTGTTGTGGTGTTCTTTTTTTTCTAACTGAGCTTACCCCTCTGGTAAGCTTTAAATGAACGCCAACCTTCACAGAGTTTTCATCCTTTCATATTTTTTTCGATTGCAATGGATATTCTTCCCAATTCAAAGCAATATTTTTCTGGTTTTAAATGGAAGGAAAAATAGATTTTGACAGTTAATGATATTTCATTGCTTTCACTTTAGATAGATAAAAACAGATGGTTGCCTTAAGGAGTAGTTAAGCAGTGTATGTGCTATATGAAAAGTACATATTTTGCAGTTCAGTACCTCCATAATAATGAATGTTTTTATAGAACACATTCACCTTCTTCATTTAGCAGTATTTGCTTACTAATTGGAGCTTTCTTCATATCAAAGTAATCTTATTTTGTTAAAATAAAAGTAAATGCCTTCATTAAAATACAGAATTCTCCAGAGACAAGACTTACGGGTAGGAAAGACTGTTTTCAATAAATATAGTCTGAATCAATAGAATTTTAAAATACCATAAATGCTTTGTCTGTGCCCTGTATTCAGAAGACAGAACTGGTGAAAGGATTTGTCATGCCTCTTTGAAACCTCCACTATTTGCCTGAAACCGGATTAGCGTAGTAGTGTCAGAAAATCATTTGCTGTCCTGCTGTGAACCTGGCTGGAGATGAGCCCCCGCATCACAGAAATCACCGTTATAATCAGAACGGTAGGCTTCAAAAGGCGCTGATTTTTAACGGGCCTTGGCCTGACTGCGGCGCTCTCGTCCCCAGCCTGCAGAAACCCTGGCACTGTAGGGCCCGCATTCTCAGTCCTGCCGGTCTGGTAGGAGTGCTGAAATTACGGGAAGCCTCGAGGCAGTTTTAACTGTCTTTCCCACTATGTCACCTAACCAAGCACTAGTTAAGGTGGTTTTTATCAGCTAAAGCAGCCTGAAGTTTCCCTAGTGTTGCAGCTTCATAACCCAGCAGTCAAAACCACCTTTGCTTGAGGTGTATCTCTCAATGGAAGCTTTAGGGACTTGTGCCAGCTACAACCTCACCAAGCCCCGTGCGACCACCTTTTTGTGTAGATAGGTATGCAAAGGGCTCCAGATTTTGCCCTCTGACCTAAGCCATAACTCATTTCTGTCTACGGCTGCCTCTGCTCTGTTTGGGAGCGCGCTATCACCACGGGCACGATTAGCCTTCTAGCTGAAATACCGAAACGGCCAAATTGTCGAGACCTGCAGCGTCTGTTTCTCACACAATGACCTTCCTCCTCTAGACCGAGGTCTCCGCACTTCCTCCAGAATCTCAGCAGTATGCTGCAATAGGGTCATGGTTTCAAGTCAAATTAGACAAAAACAAAAGGACACAGCTAAAAATAGATCTTGATCCTGGTGTTATCTTTCATAAGCAACAGCAGCAGCAACAGATCACAAGGCGGAAAAGAAAGGGCTGCTTTCTCGTCGTTCAGATAAAATAACTTTGCTACAGACTTTGCAGGACCATTAGGGAGCTGTGAAACCTGGATCTTCCAAACACCATTTCTACTATACAAGGCAAATATTCTCCCATTTGTTTTAGGGGAATATTGGATTGATCCTAACCAGGGCTGTTCTGGAGACTCCTTCAAAGTATACTGCAACTTCACAGCAGGTGGGGAAACTTGCATCTACCCAGACAAGAAATCGGAAGGAGTAAGTACCAATCTGTGCTTTCAGTTGGCTATCGACAGACCCTGCTGTGCTCTTGCAACGTTGAACTTAACAGGATAAGTCCACTGTCACGTTTTCAGTCTTTCTGATTACGTCGAAATTTGCATAAATCTGAATGAAGTGGTAAAATGGAACATAGAGTTATCAAACAGCATTTGCACTCTTTTGCTTAGACGGGGCATCTATGCACCTGCTTGCTCATCTGTCACTGCACTTCTGAAGGCAACGTAGCTGTGCAGCCAGTTAAAGGGCATCATCTGGCGTTTGACACCTACAAGCTAAACTTCTACTGTGTTTCTCTTGCGGGGTCATTTATATCTATTCATATGCCTATGCAAAGTAGATGTAAAACACTACGCATTAACAGTGTCCTCACTCGTTGTTATAAATTACCTCTGATGGGGCACACGTAGAGGACGGCTTTCTAAAAGCTTGCCTAAATGAGAGAGATCTATCAGCATCAACACCGGTGCAAACTCTAATTCAGACGCTCCGCACAGGAACAGTTTATACCAGCAGTTTACCTGAATCTTAACAGATGACAACAGTCTTACTTAAATAGAACTAGCTCTCTTCATAAGTTATGGCCTTGGATTCCATTTATAGTCACTAATTCGAAGGCATTCTGTACAAGAAAAACACCCTGGTTTAGCGCTTTAAAGAGGCTGAGATCTCAGGAAGAAGAACCGTTTTTAACTATTGGATGTGAAATTTGTCCCAGGTAATGTAAAACCTTCCTGTCTGTTACCATATGTTTTAAACTCTTCTATCTCTGCTGTTCTGCCACACAGGTCAGAATTTCGTCATGGCCAAAGGAGAATCCAGGATCTTGGTTTAGTGAATTTAAGCGAGGCAAACTTGTAAGTTGACGCTGCAGCATAACGGTTATTCACAAATCAAGCACACGTTATCAGTGATTCACAGATCCCACAGAATTTTATAAATATTTAGGTAATGAAAAGACTTTTCAGCCCCAGCCTTTTTGCCCTAAATATCAGAGCAGGTATACGGCCTCTTGCCACTGGAGAGCAGGAGCCCGCTCTGTATGGTCCCACAACGGTCCCAGTGGTCACCTGCAGGGCTGACGGTGAGGATCTGGCTTCGGGCAGACCACACATCACCGCTGAACCTCAGTAAAGCAGCTGCAGCACAGACCCCTGCCCCATTCTAGGTAACTGGAAATATACTGAGACTGCAAAGGTGAGACTGCAGGCTGACCTAACTTTATAATTAACTAAAAACAGATTCCCAAAGAGATTCTGCTGGTTTAGACTATATGGTAGGAGTAATTCTCTGTCTTTCCCATTAGAATGAAGCTAAAATATGTAGCTCTTCATCCTAAATATATAGCTACAACCTGAAAATCTGTTCACGGAGTCGTAGCCTTATTGAACTTTGAAACTCCATAAAATGTTATATGTTGGTTGATTTTTTTATCAAGGGGAGTTATGTGGTTCTTTTGGCAACAATAATATTCTTTTGCATTTTAACGAAGGAAATAGATAAATATTCACGTAACTTCTGCTATTTTCCAGCTTTCCTATTTGGATGTTGAAGGCAATTCCATTAATATGGTCCAAATGACATTCCTTAAACTATTGAGTGCCTCTGCCAGACAAAATTTCACTTACAACTGTCATCAGTCCGTCGCTTGGCATGATGCATCATCTGACAGCTATGACAAAGCGCTAAGGTTCTTGGGATCGAATGATGAAGAAATGTCTTACGACAACAATCCTTACATCAAAGCTCTCCACGACGGCTGTGCAGTAAGTAGAGGTTCAGAAGAGTCTTTACAAAACCACCCTGTTAAAGTAGAAATCAAACCAATATATTTTTTCACAGCTTTCTTCTGAGAAAAGCGTTCTGAAAACCTTATTTTTAATAGACTGCCTTTTAGTAGATTTTTAACTACGCTACACTAGTCCTTTATTTAATTTTCATATTATGTACCAAAAAAAACCCCAACCCATAACCAAGCAACAGAAATGGAAGAAACCTGGCACGGCTACAGGCTGTCAGCACCAATGTGCTGAAACTAGGCTGTCTGCTAGTATGAGCAGAGAATAAGAGAAGAACAGAAGCGGAAACGCATAATCAGGGGAGGCAACCCATCAGCAGGATATATTTCTACTCAAAATCAAGGCATACACAGACAGAATATTTAGTGAACACAGTAAAACCACGTATGAACTAAGCCTACGTAGGTACCCAAACATAGTGGATTAATTGCGTAGTTTGATATGTGACCTTGTATTTCCTTTTCTCGTTTTTCGCTGGTCAAAGCCAGGCGAAGTTTGTGGATTGTACCTTTCAGAACCCTCTCTCAGCTCGGCTACAATCCCCGGAGCTGTTCAAACTCACGTCAGCTCTCTGGCCACCTCTTCTCAGAAACAGAAGGGTTGGTGCTGAACAGTTTGAAACAAAGATGTCAAGGAGCGAGCGACAGTTGAAGCCTCATTAATTATTTTGGGTTTTGATATGGGAGCGTTCTGGAGGCAGTTCCTGCGAAGTCAGTGCTAGAGAACCAGAGGCCTGAAAGTGCCAGGACACGTACCTGGCTCTGGGGCAGGCGCAGCTCAGGAAGATGCAGAGTCTCCTCCCCTCGGTAATGAGATTCTAACACACAACTGCTTCGTGTCGGCCTTCCTGTACGTCCTGCATATTTATTTTGCTTTTGTTATCCACAGCGGGTGAGCGTAGAGCTCCGGAGAGAGCTGGAGGTGATTTAGGGTGGAAGTCTGTCACTAAACTGAGAACACTCAGATCTACCAACTTGGATGCTCATCTAAGCTCCAAGACCCTGGCGCAGCTGCAAGGGGTCTCACAAGATGTAAGAGACCATCCGAACGAAGTGCAGTCCCGACAACTAACACGGGGACGTGCCTGGACGACATTTAGAGGAGGCAGAGAGCCTTTGGTAGGAAGTAAGGGTGTGCCTTCAAAGCTGGTTCCGAAGCGCATCGGTTGGCAGCCCTGTCGGACAATACTCCCTTTCATGTCCGAACAGCTGCCGTAGTATTTTGTGAGATGGTCGCAGTTGTTCTTCCTGGAAGTGGATCTTTCTTCTGCCTTTCGGAACTAATTAGTGGTTTCTTCACAAGGAAGACACGCGCACTGCTATGAGAATATTATTATTTATTAAATAGTACAGATGTGAACTCAGAATTCTCCAAGAAACATGAAATGTCCCAGATAATTTTTCATTTGCAGGCCTGTTTCAGTAAGTCAAACAGCTAGGGGCCCATCTCTTTCTGAAATGAAAAACACTCCATGTCACTTTTTTAAAAGTAAAAGCCGAAGAAAACATTAACCTTAGAGTTTGTAATAGCTGGTGCAGGAGGGGGCAATAATTTATAAACTACTCTTCAGAGAGACCCTGTGAAGAGCTACAGCACGCGCTTACTGCTCTGATGTATAACCATGTTTGCTTTTCTTTTCACAGTCAAGAAAGGGCTATGCAAAGACGGTGATCGAAATCAACACACCCAAAATAGACCAAGTGCCTGTAGTCGATGTGATGATCAATGACTTTGGTGATCAGAACCAGAAGTTTGGATTTGAGGTCGGTCCTGTCTGCTTCCTCGGTTAAGCTTAAGACAAAAAATCAGATCAGCAAAAAAAAAATGTTGCACTTTGGTGCTACCAACCCACTTCATGCCACATGCAAGTTTTGAATAAGGATGGCATAGAAAAGATGTCTTGCTGTGTATGTATGTCTTATCTAGAAAGTAATTGTTGCCCTTGTAGGGCCAGAATCACATGACTTAAACTTATTTTGCAAAGATGCTGTGGCACAGAGAGACAACGTAGGGCTCACTTTAGGAACACCCCCTTTGGATTCCTTTGGTGCTGTAAAAAAAAAACCGAACGACATGGTGCTCCTTCCGTTACAACAAAGAGGTGTTAAGAAAGTGTTTAATAACTGTAATTATTCTCTGTACAGTGCTATACTGTTATTTCTCTGTCCATTTCCAAAACTTGCATGTGTCTCTGAATTGCATCTGGCTCTTATTTTATAGTTACAAAACGACCTTGTCGATACTGTGTATGTATTCTGAAAAAAATAAAGCTGTAATTGCCAGTGAAGCCAATTCCATTTCTGATTAATAATAAAACCCCTTTGTATATATTGTTGTTGAAGAGCTTTGTTATTTGAAGTCGCCAACAAAACTTAAGGTGGCAAAACTGGAAGATCTTGAGCAGCACACTCAAACAACTCTTCTCTGCTGATATCGCTCTGTGATGATGAATTTCAGTAATGAAAGTGCCTTCAAAGGTGCTATGTTCCGTGGTGCTATACCTCAGACTTTTTATTTTCTTTTCTAATTCCAGAATTTCGTAAGATACATGTATATACCTAAAATAAACAAGTTTATATTTTTGGGTGGGGAAAATATGTAAGGAAAAAAAAAACAAACCAACTTCTGTGTACGAAAGTTGTTAAAAAAATCTGTGTGATATAAATTAGTCATGTAGCTTTTCTTTTTTTTTTTAATCTCATCTGAATTTGTTTCCATTGTGCTTATTTGGGCTGCATAAATATTAAAACTGGATTCTAAACAGTTATTTATGGATTTTTGCAGTGTTTACATAGATTTTTATCTGAGCAATGATGGATGTTTGCTTCCTGAACTGGCTACTAAAAGTTCCACAGAATGGTCCTACACACTATTTGCCCATCCCATTAATATGAATTATTTTTTCCTGTTACGCCACCCGAAGGCCAGGGATGCAATACGTCTAGGTCATGTGATTCTACACAGTTGCTAAGCAACACAGGAGGGGGCCGCTGCCTACAGAGCTGTCTTTGACCCGAACTCGTACAATTTGCTGTTCAAATCTCACAAAAATAAGTTCGTTTGGCCTTCCCTCTGAACGTTTTATTCGGGTAGTTGGAAGTAGAAATTACATTTTAGCTTTACAACACAAATCCTTTTGTAATTATTTTTCATAATATATGTAAGACTTGAAAAGAAATGTTTGTTTCTATTTCTTATAAATTGTTAAATTAAATAGTACTAGTTTCTGCTGGCTCATTTCCAACTGGTATTTTCTTATGCACGTTTATACATGTAAAAGTGAGATTTCAAACGTCAACTTCTTGCTGTTCATATTTCCTTTTATTTTTGAACCAAAGTTTGTAACTGTCACCTCAAAGAGGAAAATACAAATTTTATTAATAAAATCAAGTCTTGTCTACCTGGATTGGTCATTCTCTTTTTTTCCAATGTCCAGAGCTCAGCCGCTGTTATTCCTGGGGCTTCATTCTGCTTCCAGACCATCCAGACTCAGGAAAAACCGTAATCTTACTGCACGTCCTGGGAAGCGCTGGGCACCCGTACCGGGCAGAGATGCGTTAACAGAGAAGACGCGGCTCTGGCCACTGGCAGCGTGTGCGGGGCTGGTCATTTCACGTTTAGTCTGTATGGCTTTGTAGCTGCAGCCGTCCACACAGTGCTATCCAACACAAGCCAGGAAGCCGATGTTCTTTCCCCAGCCAGTCTCTTACACCCTGCAGTCCTGAGCACTTCACAGGCTCGTGCTTATCCTTGTAGGATCCCATAAGGTTGGTAAATGACCCTGTTTATGGATGGGGAACGGAAGAACTAGACTAAGACCTAGAAACTACGGGAACACAAAATTTCCAGTACCTTGTTTTCGATTGTGGAACAAGAACTGGTGATGGGTCCAAGGTAGAGACGTGACATGTGTCACCTGGGGCCTTGTCCAGAATGGTTTATATTGTATTAATCTGCTAACTGTTCTTGACGCACTCTGGTTACGTCCATGAAAGCAGCTCCAGTAAGTTTGGCAGAGGAGCAGCTACTTTCTGCTGCTCAAGTGGGCTGGGTTAGGTTCAGTGCTGAGCTGTTCAACCCTACCTAAAAACAAAAACAAACCAAAAAATCCCCCCCCAAAAAACAAACAAAAAAACCCAAAAACCCACCACTTCTGGGTCAGGTGCTTTAGGGTGATTTGGGTGAAAAATAAAAATAAAGGGGGTTGTGATTTGGCAGAGTCAGGATGAGGCTGCAGGAGAATGGTGTTTCTAAGAGTGCGACAGTGTAGACAAGAAGCCAAACAACTGCAGATCTTTTCCAGAATTCAAGTATCTTGCCAAGGTTCATGCTGACAGCATCCCAGGGGAGGAAATGAACTCGAGTCTTCTACACCTGTCAGGCAAGGACTCGTCAGGATTATTCATTAGCCCTTCTTAAGGCCTTAGCCAGGTACCTTACTATTGATCCGTCTCATGAAAGCAACTCACCACTGCTAGTTATTCTAACGCCTCTTTGTTCTTGTCCCCTCAAAGTTTCTGATTAAAGGGGAAAAAGTGCCATTATGTATTCTTGCCTTCAAGCAAAAATTATGCTTTTTCCCTTAACTGATACCTCATATTAGCAGTGCTTAAAGGAAAAAAAACAAACAAAAAGAGCACTCTTCAGAACAAAGAAATTTCACATCAAAACTCACACATCAGTCGTTCTATGAAATGAACTTCAGATTCTGTAGTCCAATCCTAGTAGCCATAAAAACATAAAAACCTCAGATTCATCACATGTTGTTATAAACAAAAAAATAAATACCCACTCCAAAACAATGCAAGCGAAATGCCTCACTCAACCAAGTCCATAAGAAAACAAGGATCAATATTTTTCACAGCACAAATTAAAAAAAAACAACCCTGTGTAATCACCAAAAGATTGACTTTGCTCTGGGACATCTGGGTTTTACCTCTAGGGCCTAACAAACGAGACCTTGGGTGGTCCATCAGCTTGAGCGTCACCTCCCTCAGAGCAGCGTGGGCTGTTCTTGGAAGCTGGCTTCGCGCTTCTCTCTAAACAGAGACGAGCCGTACTGGCGATGGTACACGGGTTCTGCACTGCAGATACAGCTGTTGCTGCCGTGGCACGTGGAAGCGGAGTAAGGAGGCACACAGCAAACACGAGTCAACAGATACTACAGACTGAGACAAGGTTCCGTCCAGAATAACACGGACGTACGATAGAGGTTTAACGACAAGCTGTGACTACAGAGGTACAAACTGTCCTCTGTGTGTAGGTGTGGAGTTTCTTCTCCTCTTTCTCGCTCCTCTCCTCTTTCTAATCCAGGACAGGCAATAGCAATTCATCATGCCTGGCACATCCCTTGGAAACCTTCATGAAATGTAATGAAGATTTTTGGTTTTCAATCTAAGTGGGCAGTCATCGTGGCTAACATCAACAGTCTCCTGGTGACACAAAAAGCTACCTCCTCTTTCAAAAAATAAGCACAGTTATTTGCTTAAGATTCTTCCCATTGGGAACAGCTCTGTTAATTTAAAAATGAAGCTTCACATGCTAATGACTGGTAGGAGATGTCTTAGTAGCAATTGATTTTCTATTACAAGCACACTCATTTTTTTTCTGTGGATGAACATCTTGTATTGTACACGCACCAAAAATAACCTGGGAATGACAAAGACAGGATATTACGTGTCCATTATATTTACCTGGAAATGTGTCTTATTTGTGTTCCTTTTCTAGGCATATAAATTATCAGAGGCTCATTTTTAATTTGGTAAAAAGCAATGCCAAGATTATTGCAACGGAGTAAACTGCTCTAAAGCTATTTATTAATTTTGTTTTCAAGAAGGACATTGAAGATTATTCCAGTGAAGAAGGCTGCAAGCATTCAGACATGCTGCTCCAGCCAAAACTGGCCTTGTCTTAGTCTCAGCTTTGTGAATGAAGGCTCTGTGCTACCGAGGGAGGACGGAGCCAAAGCCCACGATGCCACCGTGGACACGTTTTGTCTAAGTTCTCGCAGGAGCTTTGCCAGACCTTGACATTGTTTCCAGTTTCTCAAGGGCAGAGAAGTGATCTCCATCAAAACACGTCTAACTTCAATAAGGCAGACAGGCTTTGTTAAGAATTCAGCAGCGGGACTGGGATCTGAGCATCTTCTCTGCTCTCTAGTATGAGCTAAGAAATTACTTTTTTAACATCAAAAAGACATTGTGGCTGAATCTTGCTGAAGCATAAAGGAACTCCACCTTGTCCAGTTACTACAATGCGGATGAAAATTAAAATTCAGTCCATTCAGTACGCTGCCATTAAATTATACACCACTAAAACGTAATTTATATAAATAGGAGACGACCGAGGGCCCAGTCAGTGGGTTATGATAAGATCCACAGATAAGAAGTCAATGCATCTGTTTTCTCTTCCCTTTCTTGATGGTGCCAGTTGTTCTGTCCAAGTCCAGAGTTTACTCTCCAGGAAAAACCTTGAGTCTGCTATCTGGTTTCCTTTCATCATCATTTGGCAATTTGCATTTTGGTGTATGACACTGACTACTTGATTGCCCTTCAATGTCTAGGATACATTTCATGAGCTATTACAAACTCATAGTAACAGTAGTTTTCAATTTCCTGATTGTCAGCCATTCTACACCCAAGTGACTAACATTATTGCTTTTTCTCATACTCAGCTGGTATTTTCTGAGCAAAAAAAGGCTCAGCAAGGATAATCACTCAACCTCCTCCATGATTTTAAAACAAAAAACATCTGCCACAACCAGTGTCAATAAGCCTCCAACAGATAACAAGAAAATGGGAAATTAATCACTTTCCAAGCGATACGGTAAGCAGAATGGCTGATGGAACATTTATCATCATTTTTTCTTCTGTGTACATTAAAGAAGATTGGATGTAAGTCCCTGTCAGAATTCTTTAACAGCTCGTAAAGGAACCGTCTTCTAATTTTGTGCTCTGCCCTTTGCTTTATGCCTTAAATGGTGGTCAGTAAAATTATTTGCAAGATGAAAGCGAAATTAATTCTTCTCTATCCCCAGAAGTTCTCTAAACTGGGTCTTCTACCGTGTTTTCACCATAGTAAGGATGTAATGGGTAATTAAAAGAACCTTTCTGAGTGCACAGGGCTGGGATAACAAGGCTGCCCGGGCTCCCAAGGTCATCCTAATGACCTTGAATGAACACAGAAGCCTCCAGCTCAGCGCCCATCTCACCCTGAAATACCTCATAGCCAGAGATCTTGAAACGGCCACAGCACACGCCAGGCCATCGTGTCGCGTGGCCTGCGGACGCCAGCCTGCCAGCTCCGTGCTGCCCTAGCACAAGGAAAAAGTCAATGGAGCCAGAGCAGAGCCACAGACCTGTGGTTTTAAATGGAAAATACGAGCTAAATGTTAAAATTGTGAACTGAGCTCAGGATCTGGCTGACAAATAACAACGTTCCGCTACGATTAGTGCTTCTGAAGTGGAGATACTAATTTGTTACTTGTTAGTTTACTCGGAATCTTACACAGAAAGCCCAGCGAAGTCAGCAAGGGTATCATCACCGACGGGAGCGACGTCTGGAGCAGGCTCTGTTCATTACCGCACGTGAGGTATGTTAAGTGGATGAGAAGTGGAGAGATTTAGAATGATATTTTTACTGAGATAAAAGCTTCTTTCTGTCAAATATTAACAAAAAATTAGGTAAGATTTATACTCTAGTCACACAGTCTCTCGAGCCTATGCCTTTTTTTATTAGAATATCATCTCGGTGGCAGCTCGGGTGAGAGGGTAGCTCTGCTTTGTGGTCCTGTTGCCCAGACTGGCTCACAAGGTAACACAGCTCAACGTGAAGGCGAAGGCTCTGGAGAATGCGTAAGTATATAATCTTCACGACATTCAATGTTCGGCAACTTCCTGATTCGGAGGTATCAGGATCACTTATCCCTTTGTTATTCCTCAGAAGGATTTTAGCAATATCCACTTTGCTCTAGGCCTGCAGACTTCCTCAGTGCACACATATTAAGATCAAAGCTGTTTACTGTCAGAAAGGGCCAAAAATGGAAATATAGTTTGTAAAAAATTTCCACAGCCCTCCCGTTTCCGAAGATTTCGCCTCCCCGCTTCTCCCCCTTCTTTTTAATTGTGATGTTTCCATTTGAAATTATAAGGTGTTTTTCTTCAAAGTGACTGAAAGTATTTGACTGGTAGGGGGAATTCCGCTGGCACCCACACTGCGACTGATTCCCCGTGCTGGGGGACAGGAGGTGAGCACAGTACCGACAGCTGAATAAAGGCATCTCTACAGAGGGAAGGCACAGTAAAACCGAACAGAACTAGTGCTCAGCTTACGACAGAAAGGAGGAAAAATGTCCGGGACAAAAGGAAATAAGGAAGCCGTAGGGAAATACAAGGGAAAAAGATGATGGGAGCAGAACTTGGCTCCCTGCTCTCCTCAACCCAGGGCAGAGGGTGAGGAATCGCCAGGGCCCGCTCCGGGAGCGTCCCGGGTGATTGCTGGCATACGGCAGAGGTCAGGGTTTGTTCCTCACAGTCATTGCAAAGGGCAGGGGTGAGGGGGTGCACCAGCCCCCCCAGTTAGGAGGCAGCAGCGAAACTGGTTTATAACAACGGCACCTAAAAAGAGTAGCAAACGCTGCGGGCCTCTGTGGGGAACACGGTGGGTGCCACTAATTCCTGCAGCACTGGCTGCAGCCACCTCCCGGCCCTCGCTGTCCCCAAGCACCCGCTGCCTTTAACAGACATTCCTGAAGTTGCTTCCCCCGCAGGAGCTCTCTTCTTGTGGAGCAGCCACATTTTATTGTGGCACTGAAAAGTGCAGGCAATCTGAAAAGGGGGACAAGAGGCTTCACTTTTAAAGTCGGGTACTTGACGGAGGGTGAGCAGGGTGGGAAATCAATACACAGCCACACGAACCTGCTGCCCAATGCAAAAATCATAAAGCCTGTCTGGGCCGTCCGGACATCCGGATTAGGACTAGGCAATGACAAGGGATGCTCAGCTGCCGTGTCTTTTTCCTACCACTGAGAGGCACGTGGGCCCGGCAGCGCTGTCGTCCTCCTGAGGACAGTCTCTACAGATGAAAACAACGGGGAGATGAGTTCACGTTGATGACTGTGAGAAACCTCCCTCTGCACATTAAAGTTGGTCTGCTTCATTTCCTAAACATATTAACCTCAAAACAAAGCCATAATATCTTGAGGAACCATTTGAACTAGCGTCACATCTTACCATGACAACTGTCCTGGAGAAAGCAATTAAAAAAAAAAACCTTAAAAAAGGGCGGTACACGTAAACTGATGATACCTGAGAAATTTCCTGATTAACCGATTCCTGACTATTTCAAGGCATTACGCAGTTTTGCACGTGTGCATTCGTCTCTCACGTTTTGCGTAATCTTTCTGATGACTGTATGCACAAGTGTACCATGTAGAAACAGCAGCCAGCCAGTGTGATTACTCATTAAATTTAATGAGTAGGTTAGAATTATGTACTATAAAATGAAGATGAAAGCGAAATCACAAATTTGAAAGCCAACTAAGGGCTGAAACATATGCAAGCACAGTTAGTTAATAACCTCTTAATATGCACAACGATAAATACTTCATATAGATACACAGCAAATTTGGATGCGCGTTGCCCAGGTGGAGCTCAGCTGTGACGGTGGATGCAATGATACGTTTAACCCTAATGAGACGCATAACTCGGAGGAAGCAGAAACACCAAAGTACTTTAGGGCTTTCCTGCTCTTGCAACACTGGAATATTTTCATTACAGAAGCAGTGATAGCCAGATAGCATCCAGCCCTCTTCTGTTTGAACACAATGAGGGAACACCGAGCTTGATGCACGCTTTCAAATCTCTCCCAGGCTGGAGCTCGGCACCGCTAAGGGCATGCAGAGCCATCTGACGAGCCGCAGGCTGGGAGAACAGCGAGCCCGAAGTGCCTGCAGAATCCTCTTCAGGTGGAGAACACCCCGAGCCCACGCACCCCGAGCCTGCGCCGCTCGTGCCCACCCGGCAGGCGTTTCAGAGCGACCGCGGCACCCGTCCGCCAGCAACGAGGGCCCGTCGTGTTCCCCGCCGCTCACGGGACGGGCTGAGCTCAGCTCAGCTCAGGGGCGACTGCTTTAAAGCTGGTAAGGTGACTTCTGAACCCACACGTGTGTCTGTAAAAGAGACGTACCTCCGCTTATCTCTAGCCAAAAAATCCTGCTAGGTTTTGTCAGGTTTTTTTCTCCCCTCAATTCTTCTTTCTCCTAAAAATGTCCCATTAAGAACGTACACAAAGCCTCAGATTTTTGTATCTCTGTATGTGGAAGAGGTGGATTAAAGTTTCATTGATTTTTTATATCTCTGCATGCGGAAGAGGTGAATTGAAGTTTAGTTATTGCCTCTGCAGAGGCATAAGCAAAATAAAATAAAAAAAAACCAAAATACAAACCTTGCCTTCTCCTCCTTCAGACACATGAACCCCCTCACACGTCCTCTGACCCCCCCACGGCGTAGGGTTCAGCGCCTTCTCCCACGGCACTCATGTTTTCTCCCGTCATGCCATGCAAACGCTTCCCATGAGTCAGCACCGAGGATCATTCTCTGAAGAGCTGGATGTATGCAACCTAAGGCGAAAAACCTTTTTAAAGAGTAAAGGGAAGAAAAGGGGTTATTTGTTTTCCTTACCTGGGTGTTTCTGTGGTAGAAAGGGCTGCACAGCTCTGCAAAACCCGAGCAGCTGTGGGACGTCTGACAGCAGGTATGCAAACACTAACAGTATTTAAACAACTTCATAAACTAACTAGGGGTTTGTGTCATTAGTTTAAAGAGTTTTTACACTGAAAACTCTCCCATTGAGACATGAGTCACATTAAGCAGCTTTGTGGTGGATGTGGTAGCTCCTCTTTCATATAATCTCTTCCTCTGAAAGCTTTGATTAAAAACTAAGCCACATTCAGGTTTTTGTGGTTGAGCCCGGGAGCTTCGTTCAGTAAAGTCGTTCCTGAATTAATTGCTGCTGGAGCTCATCACCCAAAGTGATGTTTCTAGAATCTTTCCCCTATTATCTTCATCTGTCAGGTTAAATTCGTCTTTTTGGCATGACACCCATTAAACAGCGTAAAAGCAAAGCACCAGCTTCATTACTCAAAGGGAGAAGCAGCACACGGTGCGGTTACTGTCCACAGCTCTGCTTTTGCACTTGCTGAAATCAAATGACATTTCATCTCCACTTTTAAGGTAAACAGTTGAAAACAAGGAATCCTCTTGTCCATGGTCCATCACCTTTAAGGACCATGGCAAGGAATCTTCTACGTTCACAGATTTACAACGTTTCTATGTAACATATACAACAAAGTAAGAGACCTGCACCCATCCTACACATAGACAAGCTGCAAATTAACAGTTGTGGCCTAGCCTGGGCTCTCTTCCCCTCAGTTCTCCTTAGCTATGAATTGTCTTGGGCTGAGGGTGTCACAGGCAAAGAAATGGAATGGTAATTCTTGCTTAAAGTATTAGGCTGCCAGACAGGCAGGTGAGGATTGTAAGTGAAAATATTCCTAAGCAGGGGAGAACTCCAGGCCATGGCAATTCTTAAATTAACACAGCTGCAAACCATGCATTCTCCTTGTTACCACTGCTCCTATCTGGATTGCAAAAAACCAAAAGGTTTTACCCTTAGTGAGTTAGGATGCAGTTATGCAGGAAATGCAAGGCCACATCTGAGACACCTAGGGAAGAAAGGAGAAAAAGGTTAAGATAGTTTTGAGCTGTATCCCTCCTGAAAATGCATGCAAATTCTCCATCTGTTAGATGCTTCCAGAACATCTGGAAAAAAAATACACAAAAAGAAAAAAAAAACCCAAACACAAAACCTTAATTTTCTCTGTATGCTTTCATGAAAACACCATTGGACTGAAAAACATTGCTTGTGCAGTAAAAATAAAGCTTGATGTATCTTACAGGTCTCCAAAAGTTTTAAAGTAAATCCAAAGAAACTGTTTCAGAAGGCTTAGGTTTCTTGCACAAAGGTGAAATACATTTCATTTTTCAGCTTATTAAAATCTTCTGGCTGATGCTTGGAAAACATATCCCTTCAGTCAATAACTCATCGTAAACAGATGCATGTATAGAACATATAAAAGATACTTTTATAGAATTGACTCACATTAATATAAGTTCATATAAAGATAAAAATGCATTCACTCTTCACTGCGGCGATATTGACCACTTGTAAAGACTTTTGGTCTAATCTCCCATCATTTCCATGTTTTGCGATGGTACCAAACCAAGACTGCAGAGATCTACTGAAGGCTGGCACCAGGGTAGGGGAAAGGGGAGTCAGAGCCGTGCTGCTGATTCTGAAGGTTATTACAGGAACGCGATCAGTACCTTGACAGATGCTAAGAAGGATCATTTTGCTGATTGACTTCTCTTCAAACCTAAGGCTGTGGGCAATCAAAGAAAATGTGAACATCTGGCTGAGCTTTCGATTGCCATGCTCACTGACATAGTGCACCCAAACAGGCAACAATTAGTCAGTACAGCTTGTGTCAAAAGACCCATCAAGTTAATTCAAATTAAGTCAGGATAAATTGAATCCAATTGGCATTCATGCCTATTTGTATGCATAGTTTAAATAAGCTTCTTCTGCACTACATTATCCTTTATTTACAAGCAAAACGCATGCAAAGTTCTGTGTTTTAAGTAAATATTTTCAAAAACTTTTTGACTTCTTAAAGCCAAACTTCTGCGAAAAAGCCGTGTTCTTCGGAAGGGCATTTCCAGACTCGTACAGATAAAAACTTCTTGGCTTTCTCAAGTTCGTATTTCTCACTTGCTCATCGATTTCACAAATCTGGAGAAGCTATTCACAAGCATTTTGTCAGTAACAATTGCAATAATACCTGACTAGTATTTGGGTAAACTTAATAGCTAAGAAGGTGGTCAAGGTAACTACCAGACCGTAGTAAGAAAGGAAATTCCTAAAACTGAAGACAAATTTCCTCATGTTTTTCACTTGATTCTGAGTGTAGAACCCTGGGAATATGGTTTTGCTTTCCAAAAAATGAGCAATCTTGTTTGGATTCTATTTATTGCAACAGTAAGTTAGGTTGCATGAGAACCTGAGATTAAAACTACCCAAAGACAAAAGACAAAATTGAAGTTGATTGCTTGATTTTTTTAAAAGGAGAAAATTAGAAAGTCAATTTGATTTTTCAAATTCTAGCCCCTTGCAGTAAATACATTTTGGTCGTTGACTGGCAGATATAGATACCATTGTTTCCAAGGTAACCTCTTAAAAGTTGATTTGTAACTTGGGGGTGGGAGTCTGTTCTTGCTAGCAAAATAGTGACAGGCTCTCTGGCTGAGGTGCTACCAGAGCTCAGCTAACTAGAGGTGAAATTTACTGTAATCTCACCTAAATCTCAATCTCAATCTGACCTGATTCTAAAATGTTATTACAAAATCCCAGGAATTGTTCTGCAACACATTCAGATGTGTTCACCTAAAGCCTAATGCCAAACTGTTTCTCACACTACGTGATGGGGAAGGGTCACAGTCACGGCCCCAGCTCAGCATTGCTTGGCAAGGGGAACACCTCACTCTGCCCACAGCCCGACGTTGCCAGTGCCATCAGAGCCAGGGAGCTTCAGGGCTGTGCTGGGAATATTTAAAATGCAGATACAGCAGAGGAAGGGCCACGTCAGAGGAGGAGCTTGGGTGAGTCAGTCTGTGAGCAAGGGACTCGACATTCTGCATTATCAGCTGAGAGTGTGGCCAAGCAGCTGTTACATTCTTTTTTCTGAAAGTCCACTTTGGTTTAGAGCCAAGAAACAGGGTTTTGCTATTCATTGACTCCTGTGAATATTAGGAATCCAACACCCTTGAGAACAGTCAGATCACTTAATTAGAAAACTGTTATTGTGCTGCCTTCGTAAATCAGAGGATTAGCTTGTGATCCATAACTTCAAACAGGTTTTTAGCAGCTGTTTTCTTGAGGTTCTTTCCTTTAAAATACTAACCCCTCTTACACATCCACCTTCTGATTCAGAGGTTGAGTTCCTCTCTTAGCGTGTCGTAGTTTAGCCGCTCGCTCACTCCCCCGCAGTGGGATGGGGGAGAGAATCGGAAGGGTAAAAGTGAGAAACCTCGTGGGTTACGACAAAGATGGTTTAACAGGGAAAGCAAAAGCCACACACACAAGCAAAGCCAAACAAGGAATTCAATCCCTCCTTCCCACGGCAGGCAGGTGCTCAGCCATCCCCAGGAAAGCAAGGCTCCATCACGCGTAACGGTGACTTGGGAAGACAAATGCCATCACTCCCAACGTCCCCCCTTCCTCCTCCTCCCCCAGCTCCATGTGCTGAGCATGAGCCATGTGGTGTGGGACATCCCTGGGGTCAGTGGGGGTCCCTGTCCCGGCCGTGTCCCCTCCCAGCCCCTTGTGCACCCGGCAGAGCATGGGGAGATGAAAAGCCCTTGACTAGTGTAAGCCCTGCTCAGCAACAACTAAAACATCTCTGCATTATCAACACTCTTTTCAGCACAAATCCAAGACACAGCCCCATACCAGCTACTATGAAGGACATTAACTCTAACCCAGCTGAAACCAGGACATAGCATTACCTTTAGAAATATATTCGATGAAAAATCCCTTAGATAGTCTAATGATACGGTTCAGTTGCCGTCGGGTGCACAGACCCTTTACAAATGCTACTGAAAAATCAATACCAATCCTTCAGTGCCTTCAAAGGATGTGGAGTCACGGCCATAATAATAGTGATTGTCTCCAGCAAATGACTGTTCAGTGATCATTCTACAGTGGCCTGGAAGTCCAAATCCCCCTCAATAACTTTCAAAATTGACACATGCTGGGAAAGGTAAAATCATCCCTAGCAAACAGGCCAATAGCTGCACTTTCTGGCTAGTTGAGTACCTATTTACCCCATTACTTGCTCATTATTGGGCTAAGGTTTTGGAGAAGAAAATCTGCTAAAAAAAGTAAGTTCCAAAACAGTAGGTTAGCATTTCAGACGTGTTCGGCACACAAAGGAATAATATGCACCACAGGAGAATCAGCTGGCAGCTCCTCACTTTGCCTGTTTTATTTAGGGATTTGAAAGTAGACGAAGGAGAATAAATTTTCAAAGACTGGTCGTAGGGAAAAAAAATAATTCCATATCATAAACAGCAAAGCAGCGTTCGTAGTTATGGTCTCTGATATATATTCTCCAGGTAAAGCAGCCTGCTTGCTTGGAATCAGTAGCAGGAACAGGGGAATATTTAGCAAAGCTGGAAGTAGTGCGGCAATTACTTTATCGATAAGACTGTAACATGTTACATGGACCATTTTCTTAATGCATTTGCAACAGCATGTGATGAATAAACACAATAAAAATATCCAAAAGTCCTTGAAATTTCTTTTTTTTTAAAGCTCACTCTTATTTTTAACTGTGACACAAACCAGTACTGATTGTGCAAATGAGAATTTCAACTCAGCTACATCAGTGAGAAAAATAATCTTAGCCACGAAATATAGCAGTTTATTACTTCTGATTAAAAGCAGCAAGAATTTCCTATGAAAATTTCCTAATTGGTGGCTGAAACCTTTCTACTAGATTTATGTAAATAAGGGTCAATAAAAATTAGAACACGGCTCTATAGAAATGGTGAACGCATCTTTCAAAAATTGTTGCTACAATAAATTAGTTTATGATACGAGTTATAATCTGTCAGAGATTCTAACTTTTAAAGGTTTCCAGAGATTCTGATTTTCTGATTAGCATTGTGATTGATTTTACAGCCAAAAAAATGCCCATTTTATTATTCTTTCTAAGGAAATTTCATCTATGTGAGCTTACTTTTCTCATTTTTATGGGGAGCTTGGAAAGGAGAGTAGGGGATACCTCAAAAATCAAGGGGAAAACAAAGTCTGAATAAATCAGCTATAAGAAGGTCAGAGATAAATGTGGATGAAGTCCAAAATCTCAGGTCTGACGAGGCTGCTGGGACTCCGCTTCGGGCCACAGCAGTGCTGGCTTTACAGAGGCTTCTGCCTCCTTTAGCAGGTCCACTTTGGCATGCCGGGGCCTTTCTCCTCTCTCCCCTCTGCCCACACATTCCGTCTGTTCTCCTGCCTGGGAGCGAAGGGGACATATGAGGGTGTGAGCAGAGGGTGTTAGCGGGGATACGGTTGAGAGGGAAGGCAGAGGTTCTCTAAATACTTTCTTAACAGCAATTTGCAGGGTAGGAATTTATGCCATTGTATTGCAGGCCTGTGCTGAGAATGGACGGAGAATTGCCTGCTTGCCTGGGTCTCTGCCTGTAAGCAGAGCTTTTCCTGCTCATCCTAGGGCAGGGGCTGATGCCCCTGGACACGAGCCCTTTTCCTACCGCCTCTGTGAAGTTTGTTGTCCACGTTGTGCAGCACAGTGGCGATCACCTCGGTGGCCTAGAGCTTGTCATGCTTCTTTGTTACTCGCAGTCTGACCGGAGTGCTCACTCATTAGTACCGGCTGTATCCGTGGTCACTGTTCTGGCAACATGCCCGATCCAGCTGCTTTCTACTGGGATTACACTGCATATATATTTTTTCTCTCTCTGCAATGGAAGCTAACAAAATATTTTCATTTAGCAAGTCAGTCTTTTTTTAAAGCTTTGCTTGGACAAATCTGTCTAATCTTTGGCAGTAAGAACAGAGAACAGAGCAATTAAAAGGCACTCTCAGGACTAGAATTTTTAATCTCGGTGCCTGTTGTACATGCATGTGCAGGTTTTCTCTGTGATGCTGGTTGCATATTGGCATTATTATAATTTGCAGCGAGCTCCCCATTTTCAAAAGTACTTGTGTCTATTAGCTAGTGATGCTCTCTTTTCTCTGAGGTTTGAATGTCCACTAATTTCAAAGCGGATATTTCTTTCAGCCTCAGTGGATGCTACGCAAACACAGCAAGTATGGCTTAAACTTGGTATTATCTTATGCAATATCCAGATTTCATATCCCTGAAACAATCTGAAGCCAACTGAAATCACTTCACCATTTCCTCATAGGAAGTGTTCCTAATCTTGTTACAGTTCTCATTGATCTCTTCTGGATTGTCTTTAGTCCACATCTCTTTTTTAAAAATAATGTGATGCCAGAATTAGCTAGCTGAGACCTCACCTGTACTGAACAGAGAGGAAAAATTACTTCCTAGGCTTTATATGTGACAGACTCTTTCTTGCAACAGCCTCACACTCTAACCCCATATTCAGCCTGTGACTCATTATAAGCTCCAATACTTTCCTGCCTTGCTGATGCAGGGATGGTGAGACCATCCGTGTTGCACCTTTAGTTCCTTTTTCCACAAATGGGCCTTTCGCACTTACTGCTGAGTTCTGTCTTACAGCCTTCAGACCAAATCCACCCCTCTGTCTAGATGATTTTGAACTCCAGATGCTTCCTGTCTTCCTTCTTACTTCTCCCAACTCAGTGCCACACGCAGAGTAAGTCCGGCTTTAAGCAGTATTTTCTTTAACGGTGTAGGAGGCGGCACTAGGATTTTGCCTAGAAAATCTAAGGCCCATCTAGCCTTCACGTCAGCGTCTTTCCCCTTGGAGAATGAACCACGGAAAGCTGTTTCAAAGAAGACCTTTCAGCCACTGTGCACCCACTTAAGGCATTTTCCTGGAGTTCACATTTCCATGGTTTGCATATGGGAAAGTCATAGTGGACAGAATCAAAAGCCTCGGCACAGTCAAGATGTAGGAGCCATTGCTTTGACTATCCACTGAGGGAGCTGCACTGTTGAAGTAAAAGATTGTCAAGAGCAAGTCAAGTAAAGCCAGTGTTCCTGTTCCTTACTGTCTTATTACCTTCCCTGTGCTGATAACGTATCAAAACCAAACAAACAAAAAAATGGTTCTTTCCACTTCTGGAAAGAACTGGTCTGCTTTTCTTTTGTTAAATAAAATGAATCATGACTCTCTCAGAATTAACGTTTATGAAGAATGATATGAAAATGCATCAAATGCATGAGCCTACTCCCTGTTATCTGGTATTCCTCTCTTTATCCATTCAGCATCAGATTGATATTTTCTGTTTTCCTCTTTCTTTTTGAATGGAGTTACTAAAAAAAAAACACCCAACCTCATTGTCCTTCAGTTCCAAATTAATCAGTTGAAGTTTACCTTGTGACTTAGTATTTCCAGGGTCTGTTGCCACATGTGTATGCCATTCCTCTCTGATCCTTCTCAGTGTGCTTCTACTTTTTATACAATGTCTTTGTTTTCAGACCAGGCAAGAGTTCCTTGTTTGGTACTATTGATCCATTACGGCACTTCTCTCTTATTAATGTGCTGTATCTTTGCATAAAATATAGCACATACAAACTGCTTCGGACCAATAGGGTCTTATGACTGCTAGTCACAGGTAACATGAATTCTAGCAGTGTGTATCAACCTCATTGGGCTTCACTACCATAGCAAGCCTAGAAGATAACATCTGTGACTGGATGAAAAAGGAGTTCATGTTACATCTTCTAGGCCATTTGGTTTAAATGATTGACATTCTCAGGATCTGAAAAATGTTCCATGTTCACTGCCAAACTGCCAGAAAGTTCCAGTCATGGTTACAAGCGTCTTGTCACTTCTAATACTTGCACTTTATACACAATACAAGAAGCCATTTAAAATGAATAGCAAGTGCAGTCAATGTGCCACAGAAAGTGGTCCAGCGTACTTCCTATAGACTTGTTGCCTTGAATTATTTGCCCATCCTCAAGGATACACAAAGGAGTGGTTTTCAGTATCTCTTATGTTTGCTAAAATATCAGGCTTTTCTTGAAGTCTGCTCCTTGGTTGAATCAATGCTTGCCCAACACATGCAATTCACTGTCAAAAATGAAAGTCACAAGAAAGTCCTGTCTCTCCGTGGAATTCTTGGAAAATGGGTGTCCCAACTTTCATAAGAAAGTTCTTGGGCTACAGATTAGACATCCTTGCTACATTTATGCTTCACCTTATCCAGACTTCTGAGTAAAAATACTGGAAAAAATTGTCCATATACATACATAGATCTACTCCCAGTGATGTCACTTGCTAGAAGACACAATGAAGTAATGATATAATAAGAAAAATATCTTTGGAAGTATAAAGTCAGTGACAGTTTTGTATGTTAGCAGTAGAAGTACAAAATAAAGATTGGCAAAGTCCCAAATGGTTGGTTTTTTAATGCTGCCTTGGATTTAAAGTATTTTTATTTCAACCATCTCTCAAGTATTACAGGTTATTTCCTACTGGTATTTCTTCCAAATTAACTGTCTTAGAAAGGTTAAAAAAACAGAAAAACCTTTGTGCGGACATGCTGTACCACCATGTTGAACTCTACTGCTCCATTAACCATGATAAAAATCATTATTATTGTTTTTCCTTTGTGCATAATATAGCGTTTGTATGAATGCTTGTTGCAAATGGAAGTATATTGTGCCACCTAGCAACTGACAGTTTAAGTTATGCAATGCATGAAGATTAGACTAGAGAAAAATCTTATTGTGATTTCAGAGCCAGTTTCTTTGAAAACAATTCTCTGGACTGGCCACTCTCTTTGTGGCATCTGTTCTTACAGGACATTCTGGTAGCTTTGGGGTTTTTTTTATTTCAAAGTACTTAAGGAACAAATGTTATGCCCAAATATATTCTCTGCAATAAGCATATGTTAGTGCAATAAATTAGACTAAGTACCTACCCAGGAGTAAAATTAGGTTTTACAGGCATGAGTGCTACCAGAGCTATCAGACTCAGGGAACCCTTTACCACGTAGATCTTAGTGATATGGTAATAATATGGTACCTTAAGCAAGCTGTTGGCCGAATCAGTCAAGTCCATCTTGACTGTATGTTAGTGAAGATCATTTTATCCTCATAAGCTGATTTCAGGCCATTAAGACAGCCTTTTTGCTTCGCAATATGTATAGTCATTACATTTCCCTCCACTCATTTGTCTTCAATTCAAAGCAGCACTCAACCACCTTGGTGCTTATTACTGTTAACAAGAATGTGGTCTACCTTAATACAGTGTCAAATGGAATCAGAGTCAGGTGGATGATAGCAAGAGAATCTGCATCAGCGTGCACGATGTTATCATGTAGATGAGAAATATAAATGAGGGATGAAATGCAATTTAAGCGAACACTCAGATGGAAAACAAATGTGCCATTGCAGACAAACAATTTCTGAAGCAGCTATATAGGAATCCTCCTTCACTTGTAATTCTTGTTATGGGATTGAAAATCAGAAGAAATCAGAATTGTTAAGCGATCAGGAAAGAGCAGATATTTTCACTAAAAGTAGTTCTATTATAATGAAATCCTTATCTTTCACTGAGAAGACAAGCATTATAAAACATACTGGGTTAACTGCATGAGCATCCTAAAAGCTTGCGTAATAAAGCTGTTCATTTGGCAGAGAGACTAATAAGCCTAAAAGCTTTCTAGCTCATTTTAACACCTTCTGTTTTTCTCGTTAGTGCTGGCACCGATGTTCAGTTATTATTGTAGGAGCTGATCGTATTTACAAAACCTTGCTACTTTTCCTCTTTAGAGACCACATCTGAATCCCTTTTGAATATTTAGCAGATGGTCAAGATATTCAGTTCTTGGAAAGATGCAACAGAGCCTTTAAACACAAGGCCATTTGAAGCACCTCTGCAATCTCGAGCTAGTGTGCCTAAAAAGGAGCACTCTTCTTGAAGATACTGTCTCATATGAGTACCAGCTCCTGGCTTTATCCTCTGAATCAGCTTGTGCTGTTCATTGAGGAGTTCGGATCCTAGACTAGACTAATCCCATAGAGCATTACGAAGTCCGTATGTTAAATTCGACCCCAGTAATTATCATGCTCAACATTTCCAGTGCTGCTTTTGACATTACAGTCTTTGCTACCAGTCCTTGGCTTCCAACCTTTTTTAATAGAAGAAAAGTAACTACTGAGGCCAAAGGGTATGAATGGGAGAGGCTAGTTTTGCCTTTTACAGCACTGAGCATGATACATTTAAAAATGCACTCTCAAGGAAATATGTAAATTTGACTGAATATTCCTCACTTCACTAAAGAATCAACATATATCAGCCTCTCAGGTTTGCTCCTCAGCTCCTCAATGAATTCATGGGGTCTGTGCATAGATAACAAGGTTAATGTTCTTTTGGAAGCGAAATGGTTTGTCACCATGCAGCAGCAGATGGGCTTGAGGAATCAAAGGACCTGCTGCGATCAGGTCGGATGCAGGTGTGTTTTAGAAACACTTGTCATTTTCATTTTCTCTGAAATACATTTAAGAGTAAAAATCTCTGCAGGGTAAGAAACACCTTCATTAAGGATGGATGCCTATATGCACTCCTTTCCTTTCTGCATGCCTTACTCTCCCTCCGCATTAGCCACAGGGGAGTTAATAAGATGCTCAAAGTGAACTTCATAAGAACACGCATAAGCAGCGGGTAGGCTAGAAGAAATTACTCATGTCTCACTGGCAGAGCAGTCACATATCTGTACATGGAGATGATCACAGATACAGAGCTGAGAGCAACAAGAGTGATGCTACTCAAATTCAGAATGCCTCAATCCATCATCTGGGTCAAATCACAGCTAGTTCCCAACCAGCAAGAGAGACTAGTCCCGGCCTCAACAACCACAAATTGTGATTTTGTGAGCAAGCAACATTGGTCAGTAGATGATATATCTATGTCCTTGTATGGTAACTAAGCTCTTACAGTCCACGTTTCTGATGCTAACAGACCTCCTCCCTAACTTTTTTGATATGGCCAGCTTTGGAACCAGCAGTCTTTTTGAAGAGCTTCTCAACTCCCTTCCCTGCCTGACCCTCCACACCCCTTTTCCAGAAATATACTCCCGAGTATTCATATTTGCTGTTTTGAGCCCAAGCTGGGACTACATAAACCAAATCGAATCTGCTAAACTGCTAACTGCTGAACTAATCTGTTTTTTTCTATGTATGTCTGTATGTACCTGCCTTTTTAGATTCCCTAACCAATGAATTTTACCGATGGCTCACCCCAGTATTGGCACTGGAGCTACATCTCTTGAGTATTTTGGTCTATTCTGCTCTCTGAGGAGAGAGGAAAAACATCAACCCGACATCCCACTACCCTTGGAATCTCATCAAATCAGGAACAAGTTCATGCAGGACGGCATGCTCTGATTCTGTCAGTATTTACACTTAAGGCAAAAATGGGGCTGGCTCTGATGACTAATGGTACAAGGACACTAATGTATAAAACTTTGTTTCAATTAAAAAAAAACTCCCCACATTTATTTTAAAACCTCACAGAATTACAGTCAGAAATCTGAAACCGCTTTTTGTGCTTCCCAAATTAGATTACACACATATCATTATAGTCATCATTTTATAGATAGGTGGAAAAAGGACATATGACTGACCTTCAAATCAGCCCTCAGCTTGGCAGAGTAGATGATTGTATTATTCAGGCCTGCATTTCTCATTCTGTTTCAACAGTCAGAATTTGCTTGTTATGATAAATAAGAATTCTCCAATAATGACAGAAAATGATACATGCAGCCAGCTTACAATGTACCTGTTCTCCAATTCTCTTTGTTTTTTTCTAAAGCACTGCAAGTTTCCAAGCTGCTTACATGAATAATATCTTCATTTCTCAAAGGCACACTAGAGTATTCATAATGAAGTAAAATGAAGTAACACTTATTATTAGATGGGGAGTTGATTTGTTTTAATATATGTCATTCAATCATGTAAATAGTTATCAGGATTTTACAGCCTTCACATACCAAAATCAACTCTTTACAGTGTTTCCTGGACATTAGTTATAGATTAATGACCATTCTGTGTGGGAAGATCATAGGACATCTTGGTTCATAGGGGGTCTCAGCCTCAACA
>WEKW01025704.1:99371-123978 GCA_013389905.1 Sula dactylatra | reverse complement strand
AAAAAAAAAAAACCCCAAAAATCTCTTAAACTACCTGCTCAGATGGTCAGGATTCTAACAAATGGAATTATTTTAAACCCAGAGTACCTTTCAAAGCCATAAATGTCACTGAGATTACCTTGTGAAGACAGGTAAAGGTTGCGTTTCTGAAGTTATTTGTATGCCTTAATAGGCTTGCACTCATTGTCACGAAATAAGTCAGCCAGATACACTCATCGAAGTATGTAAGTTAAGTTTTGGGAAAGAACACATGCTGTGAGGAGGTGTCCTTAGGCCATCAGTAATTAGTTCCCGTAAGAATACTGGACCCACGAGATGCAGTTAGGATTAGTTAATGTACTGCACTTTGAAGATGTAAAAAGATTTCAAAGAGCTAATTGGTACTAGATTATCCACTACGCTGGGATTTCTATGTTACCGTTTTCAACAATCTTAGTCTAAAGTGATAAATAGATATTCAGACCAATTTGTAAATTATTTTTGGCAACTATTTAGCTATTGCATCTATTACTTGAAAACAGAAAACAGAAAATGTAAGTTTTCACTATGAATGTCCCTCGCATGTAAGGGAAGAAAAGTTTGGTTTCCGTTTAGAAAGGAGCTGGCAAATCTGTTCATTTTCCTGTTTCTGCTTGTTTCCTCCCTAAAAAGGTTTGTGATCTATAAAAGAACAGAATTCTTAGAAATAACTCATTTTTGTTTCCCCTGATTTTACTGCAAGATTCACTGAAAGAAAAGAAACAATACACAACAGGATTTTGTCAGCTTTTTGGTCACAGGGCAACAGAACTGAAACGTAAGCAGCAAGAGGCTTTTTTTCCCCTCCAAAAGCTCAAGATTAATATCAAATTGATAATAGAAGAACAAGTTGAAGGAGAGTCATACAGACATCAGAAAAAAAGCTCTTCCTCAAGGAAGGCAATGCCGCACAGGGACAGGTGCTCAGCAAGAACATCTTGCAGGTGTTCAAGACTCAGCAAAACAAGGCCAGGGCTGGCTGGACCAAGTTAATAGCACCACCTCAAGCAGGGGCCTGGAGGTGATGACTCCCAGAAGTCCCTTCCAAGCAACAGTTCTGTGATTGCTGATCTCCTGCTGCAGTTATTGAAATTACCTGAGAATCATCCAAGAAAAGAGCTTATAGGTTCTTAGTAAAAGAGTCAAATATGGTAAAACCCCCAAAGATAGAAATAAACCCAAATACTGAAATGCTAATGAAAAAAAAAAAAAAAAACAAAACCGAAGATTCAAATAGGGAAACATATGCAATCCTCAAAGCTACATTATAATTTCAGTATTTCTATGGAATACATGTACGTACTAAATGAAAGCAAAAAAGGGACCCACACCTTTTTTCCTTGCAAGTCACCTTAACAGGAACCAGATACATTCACTTTATGACAGCAGAAGCCTGTGCACAGATTAAGTATTTCATAAAGGGTACCCACATCAACTGTCACCTGCATTTTGAAAATAATCATGTAATTTCATGTACTAGGATTCCTTTAAGGGTAAGTATTATCACTTTAACATACTTTTCTCCATTTGAGATTTTCCTCCCTGAAATTCCACCTGCAAGTCTTTAAACTATAACAAGAAACTTTCTTTTATTTCCCCTGTTCCAGCACCCTTTATATTAAGACATTCAACTCAACTGTTTAGGCTGACAGGGTTTGTAACTGGTTGGATAGGCTGCCTGCTCAGCAGGTAAAATTTTAAAATATATTAAATTTTTCTCTAATACTTGGGTCAGTGTCTCCCAACAGGCCAAGAAACTGATACTTTAATCTGTCAGCCTGAGAGTACACCTTAATATAGACAAGCTAAAGAGAGAACCCAGCACGAAACCCAGTTTTCCTCCCTCACAAACGCATGTGCAGCCAGCTTATAAGCATGTTCTACTTCCTTAATGGATAAATAGATCATGAGTCCACTACAGTTTCAGCTACAGCAATTCCAAGGGATTTAGTTTCAGTGTAGGAAGAAGAATTGGCTCAGGCTGCAACTGTTCATATTTTTAAAGTCTGGAGATTTATGGTTCAACTTGTGTACTGGCCAATATCAAAGGCATCACATATGTAGCAACAATCTTGTTCTTGTACAGGGATTTTCCCATGGTTTTGGACTGTATCCTCAAAGAGAATGATGTGTGAATCATGGTCATCTCACCATGAAACAAGAAAGTGGGAGCTATATTAACCAGACTCAGAACTCAGTGACTATATCAATTCCCCACATGAAACAAGTGACCATCTGCTCCATTTGTCCATAAGCAATACTAACATCTTCTTCCCATGCCTCCCTATGTTCTCCCCTTTCACTTTAAATCCTTCTCCTTCATATATCACCATCCACATATTTTTAATTTATGACTTCCAAATTACTGCTTGGCTGCTCATCTCATCAACATATGGTAGCTCTGCTGGCAGGTGGCACAGACCTTGTATCTGGGGACCGATTATGTACCATCTTGTAGCTGGCACAGTTATGTACATGTCTTAAAGGCAATTACAAAATATCTCCGCCTCAGAATATCCTCATCAATGAAAAAGTTTTATCCAGATCTTCTTAAAGGACTTGATCTTAAATTTTTTTCACTCTGTAGTGGGTCATAATTTCAAAAGTTAAAATAAAGCTCAATGCTAAGTCTGGCACGATCATTCTAATCCTCCCGTTCTGATCTTGGATCTTCCATCTGATCTGGAAATTTCTCTTATATTCGAAAGTAGGGATTTCTGAGGTAGAAAAACTATTAAATACTTATATTTCTTCGCTCCAAAAAGAAGAGGAAAGGCACATTTCTACTCATATTATATTTGGAATATTAGATTCCCTCTTTCAGATGCCCAGTGAGAAAAGTGCACAGAATGAGCATTTTCCTCATGAGAACAAAATCTAAGGATGTTTCTGAGCTTGGAGGATCTTTCTTGCCAAAGTTTGAGTCTCCAGTGATCATCTCACAGCTGTTCAATAACGATGCTGGTTTTTGTATAAATGTGTAAAGTCCTTCATGTACATAAGCCAAGAAACAATGCAGAGCTGCTCATCTGAGCTCTTCTAATTGTTCTTATACCAGCAGCTTACATTCTTGCAGATGGGTTTGTCATAATACTTCGTTGGCATTTTTTATAACAATTGCCTCTTCAAGCTAAGCAAACCCTGGAGAAAAATAAAGCTGTAGTGAATACAGATGCAATGTTAATTAACAGACGCTCTAAATGTGAATGCTTTAGTAAGAATTAAAAAAAAATAATTAGTAGTGTATTGTCATGTCAAGCAGCCAGGAAATATTTTGAAAATCAAGTTTTACTTCCCTGAAAATTTGACTCTCTGCATTAGAATATATTGAGCTGAAATGCGAGGCAGGAAGTCAAAGGCAAGGGCTTTGTGTGTGTGCCCATGCATTATTGCTCCGGTGATGATGTTTACCTCAGCTGCCCTCCGGGCAGACTGCGGAATTTGCACAACTTTATAATCTTACTAGTAATTTCTAGGCTCTAGAATACTACAATACAAAGTATTAGCAGCAGTCTTCTGGGAGAGATTTCCTAATTAGGCAGCCCAAGTTAATCATTAAAGACATAGTAGTTTTTACACTGCCGTCTGTCTCATGTCTGTGAGCAAAACAAAGGAAACAACCTCAGCAATGGATATACTTTGCTATGTTCTACTACTTTGAAGAATGCCAAACCATCTGTATATGAGAACTGGTTAGAGAAACTCATGTGAGCTTCTCTGTGGGAAAAAACCAGTTAATAAAATCAAAGGATAAATGAAAACAACTGGTTCCCCCACAGTATTGTCTCCAGACACCTCTGATATTGTTGTCCTCAAGTAACTAGGAGTGCTAATATGTAATGTTTAAACTAATCCTGTCTCAGAGGTGAGGTCTGGAGGTAGATACAGAGATTTTATTAATCCTCCACTAGAATCGATTTTACTATGCTAATATTAGTTCTTTTTCTCCATCTTGTGCTGTCCTTAGGGTCAGGCTGTACATAAACCAAATATCACCTAAAACGGAAGCAATAATAGAGACGATTGGTTTGGTTTGTCTTCATCTAGTTAATTACTTCAGCCTGCACTCGCTTTCCCCTTTCCTTTTTCAATTTCCTGGACCAAGAGAACAAATTGTTATTGGCAAAGGAAAAGGAGAAAGAGGAAGGGAGGGGTAGAGGGAGAGAGAGGAGGAAGAGTCTTCATTTGTCTGCATTTCTCTGTATCTCTTACCTTATGCTTTGCACTCGGAGAGCTTCCGTGCTAAAAAATCCTCATGAATAAATAAAAGCAACCTTCCAACTCTGTATTGCCTTTGGTCCCACAGAAAATCAAAAGATCGTGCAAACGTAAAACAAAATGCAATTAATTATCAGGCTCTAGGGATCATTTCACTAAAGCAATTGATTTCACTTCACAACTGCAGCCACCTATCATTGGAAACATATCAGCTCTTTAACAGCACACTCATAAAACAAGATAACAAACTACCTCAACATTTCCTAGGGAATAACCTTTCAGTCTTTCACTAGACGTCAGGTCAAAAATTACCTTCTTTCTTTTTTTTTTTTTTTAATTCAGTTCATATGATCTCTAGTATACCTACCAGAAATGTATTACAAAAAGAGGGGAATCCAGCTGAAGATTTCATACACTAGAATGTACAGCTTAAGTTTCAGTAAATATATAATTCCAATGACCGCCGACAACAAGGATTTGGAGTTGTCACATCAAACGGCATTTCTACTTAACAGCATGCTAGGAAACAGATTTCAGTAAGATACAGGACTTGACTCACAGGTGCAGTGCTTCCATCAGTGAAGATATTCTATCCAAGTGTGATCCCAGCAGAAGCATCTGCAGGACTTTGAGGACCCTGACAATTTCTCTCGACATAATAAAGACTTCTGACCTTGACAAGGGGCACTCCTTACCTAAGAAAGGATGAGGACACTGTCTAAAAGATCTTATCTAAAAGAATGAGTTCATTTTCTAGTCTTGCACACATTTTTCGTTCTGTCTTTAACAAAGCTTTGAGTTTCTTTTTGCTCCATTTCTCCGTGCGTCGAACAGGAAAGTGATTCCTTTTCTTTGTCCCTCCCCTCTCTCGGGCTAGGGCCACATCTTACTTTCACTATCTACCCAACGACACAAAGTTCTCTGTTGATGTTGATGCCTTTCAGACACTTCCCATACGAGTTATTAGCAAATCATTTTAGCTTTTTTCCAAAAGTGCTGAAAAATCTGGAATTGCCATTACCACTCAGCAAGCGACTCAGCAATGTTTTCCCACCGTGTCGCTGGTTTTGGAGACTTACAGAATACCATACAAAAATGGAATAATTAACCTTTAATTTTAACCACTTATTCCCCCTTTTTAGCATGATCCAGTGTGTGGGTCATCCGTCTTGTGTTCCCGTGATCAGATATTCAATCTTACCTTTAAAACTTAACTTTTACAAGACACAATAATGCCAGGGACTAGAATCCTTGTCATGACATGTCGGTTCTGGCAGGGAAGCAAGATTATTTTATTCAAGGAAACATAGTACATAGAGGAGCATAAAAAAGCATAATATGCCCAGCTGGACAATACGGGAGCCCCAAGTGCTGAGTGGCAGCTGCCATTCTGATTGAAGCGCTCATTAAAAGCTGCCAGCTTTCACGTAATAAGCCAGAAATGCCTGACTCTAGGAACATAATAGGCCACAAATTGCCAAGCATTAAGGACACAAAGCGCAGCCCACTGCCAGTGCTTTAAAGCTCCTGTAATTCACGCAGGTCTGTTCTGAATGGTATTCCACCTAGAGCCTGTTAGCCCATGGGCCCACCTGCCCTCCCTTACTGCTTCCCGTGGAGACACCTCTAATAGCACACAGGTGTGAAACACAGAATTTCACCCACTTCTAACCCATCAGTCAGGATAAAAAAAGGGTTACAAATACTGAAATAGATTCCCAATCCCAAAGTCTAAGGACAGGTAGGTACCTGGCGGCGGACAAGTCTGTCTTGTAGAAGCGCGCGAGGGTGACAGCGCTTCTCTGAACACCAATTGCCGCTGGCCTTGGCAACAATGGGGTTTATATTTTCCCCCTCAAATCAGAACTGCTCTCAAATCAGAACTGTTCTAAAGAGTACAATTTAAAAATGTCATTAATTCTTTATCTGATATGTATTATCACGTGTAAACAAAGAAATGCCTTTCGTAAGGAAAAGATGCCTAGCACAGCCAGCGCAATCTGAGATAACGTTTGAAAGTGTGAGCACCTTTACGAAAGTCCCAGATTTTTTTTGGTTACTGTGATTCAGCTGTGTTTCAAAGACAGGGCAATTTTTGAAGAATAATACACTAGTGGTATTTAATTATCTTCAGAGATGAAAAATTTTTCACCCTCGTCCCTGAAAAATCAAAAAATTATACTGGTGTGTAGGCTAGATGCCTCATGCTTTAAAGAAGAAATTTAGCATTCATGACTGATATTTTTTACTTTTCTGATGACACCATGTTTTCATATAGCGGCTGATGCCTTATAAATATATAGGACATACCCAAGCACTTGAAAAATGAAAATAACGTGGTGTACTATAAGTAGGAATCTTAATCTATTAAAATGTATGACAAACGAGTGACAGAGAGTCACTGAAAGACATTTGGCAGCTTTGGTTAGATCTGAAAATCATTTCAGCTACCATCTTATTTTAGACAGTCACAGGAGTCCAACTGACTTTGATCTAAGAAGCTGTCATCAAAGAGATCTGAAAGCTTGATAAAATACAGAGAAATCAATTTTTGAAACCTGGCCAAACTTCAGCTTGAATACTTGGGACACACAGCAGAATAACTGATTGGCAAAAAGGAACTAGAAAAGCTAAATTATCTTAATTCTTGTAGATATGATTGGATTTTTCTATTTGTCCTGTTACCCAGTTTGCACGCATAAATGTTTTGCTCACTGTACTGTTATTCACTTCTTTCCAGTTAACAGCTAAAATGGGCTGAGCACCTCCACCTTTGGAACATCACTTTCCCTCATTTACAGACATTGTATTTACAAAAGAATTGCTTCATTATGATGCTGTACCTTCCCATTATTCCTCACTTCATGCGTTATTTTCCCCACGTAAGACGTTGCCTGGAACCCTGTTTGTATTTGAGATACAGATTATAAGGAAATATTCAAGAGCGCTGAAGTATCCTTAAGTCCAAGTTGCTTTCAAAAATATAATATGATCTTTGCAAGAAAAAAGGAGCAATTAGGTGCCACCTTTCAGAAGAAAATTAAACGTTGCTAAATTTCTATTTTTGCCGTTAAACATCTCCACCTCCCGGTACCATTTATACTTAAATGTATTCAAGTGTCTAACTTCCACTGAAAGTCAATAAAAAAATTACATCTATTTTATGGAAAATACAGTTCAAAAGGCTTAAATCACTTCTGGGACTGAGAGACGATATGGTTGTCTCATGTTTTCTCTATGGCTGTTTCCTAATTATTGAAGTTGTGGTGCCAATGTCTTGAAGTCATTTACAGAGCTTTGAAAAAATGTAACCTGAGATCTCCTATCCATTGCTCAGCTCCGAAGAATTCTCTATCTTCTCCTGTAACATTTTCTTTATTCTGTGACCTTCAATTTAACTACTACTAAACAAGTCCGCAAAACATACAGTTGCTTTGAAATTACTGGATTTCTCATTTTGCTTCATGCCCCCTCAAAGAATGTTTTAAAGGGTGTACTTATGTATAACATTTTGCAATTTCTTAGGAATGTTGGGTTTTAAAAGTGATCAGATTTCAATACCCAGTAATAGTCTTGCAGGACCTCAATAATCACCACAATGCTCACAGGGTGTTTACTAAATCTTTGGTGGTTTTTCCTCTTATTTAAAAGATTTATTCCTTTTTCAAAGAAAAATATTGCTAGATTATTTTAAGAGGACATTTATGCCTAAAGCTACTTACTGATGATAAGAAAGAGTAGTACTGCTTGCTCATGGTTTTTTTTCCATATTTGCAGCTATTTAATATTCTGCCCTACCCTTGTATGTACTAAATACTTTGCAGCTTTTAGATGCTTCATTTTATCATTTTTAACAGTTCTTATATTCCTTTCTAGCCACATCAGATTTAATTTTTATCTCTATTTTTATTTAAATCCCTGAGTGATTTTTTTCTCCCTGTATCATAATCACCTCTGACATCTCACAGTAAACAGCAGGTGGTTCTAATCAACCTCTTTCCATCCATTACTTCTTCCTTCAAAATCTGTCTTTTAAAAGTTCAATATTTTTGGTGCTATATATTTTATAGTACCCTCACGTAATTTTCATGTCTGATGATACCATTATCACAAGATACCAGATGTTCAGTACTTCTCTCTTAATTATCATACTTAGGGCTTATGTCTTAGAACTAATTGAGATAATCTTTGAGATAATCCTTGATCTGGGTATTTGCTTCCAACACTGGGAGGACACAGTACTACATCACCTCAAGACACATTCATGCAATATTTAGTAATTGCTCATAGGAACACCAGTTTGAATGTTTGAGCCCCAAAAAGAAGTCTGCAAGAGCTGCTTTTCCCATGCATTCCTCAACCTCCTGTAGTTCATAGGACTCCTGAAGTGCTTAATGCTATGCCTGTTGAAGAACTACCCTGTTAAACTGGAAAAAACGAGCTTTCATCAGGTAAGAAAAATACGCATACAAGAAAATATATTACTTAACAGTCCTGAATGATATCTTCCTTTAAATATTGATTTTTCTCTCTTAGCACCTCACAGCTCTTAGCAGAAATTACAGAATTTGTGAACTGAAATTCCAGTGATGGAATTGCCTGTTGTACAAAAAAAATACTTAACAAAAAAAAAAGATATTTTTAAAAATTTTAAATTTAATTTTTCTTCCAAGAAGTATTTCTCAAAACAGCGGACGTTTGTAGCCAGCATGTTGCTTATAGCCTGATCTGCTAAGCCCATGCTACCCTTATCACACTACAGAAAGCCCTCTTTCCAGAAGGTATTGATATCTATCTCGATAGCCTGGGAAAGAGGTGCTTAACAAGACCCCAATGGATTCTACAGCTCACAGGTCATTAAAACCAGTGTCTCTCACAATGATCTCTTTCTCTTCCAAGAGTTGCAGTGAATTTTGAGGCTAGCACTCCCCAGCCATGTTAATGTTATGGATTAAAAAATGTTACGGTTTGAAGCAAATTTAAGGAGTTAAAAGCAGATTACACATTATACATAAAGCTAATTTTACATTGCCAAGTAAGCATAAAACTGTTTTAACTTCTGAGGAAAAGCAGTAGAGAGAAGAGCTTATCTTCAATGGAAGAGACAACGTCTGTCTCTAGAGACATTGTTGCTTCATCTAAAGCCGTCCAGAAAACAGTGTGTGTCAATCAGTTCAGTTCCACTGAGTGCTAAAAAGAAGATGAATAAGCAGGGTTATATTACAAACTGGTTCTGAACCTGGGAGTTTGGAAGCCTGGCTTCCCTTCCTTGCCAAGCTCTCTCTAACCTCAGTTAGCTGTGAGCTGATTTACTAGTCCTTAGGTTTTGTCTTACCTTCTCCTGTTGTTTTGAATGGCATGAATACAGGAGCGCACACAGTGGAAGCTTCTGAAATATTTAATCAGTAAAAATAATAAAGATTTCATTGTTTGCTTTAACATTTGACCCACTGCAAACAACATGCCTTTGTGTATCTGCAGGAATGTTATGTCAACTATGAACTCGGTTGTCTGTGACATAGGGACTTACCCTAGGGTTTACTTTTGTGATTGTATTTTCTATGCAACTTTTTTAATAGCACATTTAAATTGTAGTTAGAAAAGTTGAAGGGACTGTATTTGACTGATACCAAAAAGGGTGGGATGGAGAGCATTTTAAGACACCAGATGTAAATTTTCAAAGCAGTTTCAAAGGAAATAAGATGAGGAGGAGAAACCATGTGACCAAGACACAAGAGAGAGCAGCCGCCTAGGTAACAGTACTGCAGAAAATACGGGAGACAGCGAATCACAAGCCAAAAGTAAGTCAACCATGACAACCTCCTAAAAAAGGTATGGAGGAATCAATATTTAAAAGGTGTGGGGAAGGAAGGAAGTTAGCTATCTTACAGGCAGTAATATAATTATTCCTGTGTGCTTACTGCTGTGCTAAGGTCTCAGCTAGCACACTGTATCCTTACGAAGAAAGACATGAACAAGAGTAGGGAAGAGCATGGCTCCCAGAGCACAGCAAGCTAACAGAGTCACAGCAATCAGCTGTGCAACAGCAGCACAAAAAAAGCCCAGAGTTTCTTATATACAGTGATGATAGTGATGTGGCATATTGCATGGTGTCCAATACAGGCAAGACAGGTGATCAACAGCATCTGTGCAGTGACCCTGCAGAGCCAAGATGCCAAGCTCTGAATTGCAAGGAAGGAGGGAAATCTAGAGACCACCCTCAAAAGAGCAGCGGATGGAAAATGTATGCAAGATGATGATGAGTTATTGGTTTTCCATTGGAGCAGCCAAGAAAAAAAAAATCAATTTAGTTTCAGGAGACAAGATATAAGTTATATATTAGAAACAACTTTGCAATTTGAAAATAAGCACCAAAAAAAAAAAAAAAAAAACCAAACCCTGACAGAGTAAGCTATGAAATTCCTTCACTAATAGGTTCTAAGGAGGTTCTTAATAAAATAAAACTAATAGGTTCTTAATTCCAGGCTCAATCCAGGAGATGAAGCAGGTGATCTCAGGAGGTCACTTCCAATCAGACAGATCTATGATTCTGTGAACTATTTATATTATAAAAGAAGCCTGTGTTAGATGCTTGCTGTTACTGTGAATTCAGTGATTGAAGAAAATCTGTCAAAAAGCTGTACTCTCGAACAACTGGCAGCCAGGTCTTAAAGGCCAGACGTTCTGAAGTTCCCACTCAGAAGTCAGAAATATGTTTCTCTGCAAGAATTCAGGTGAATAGCAAAAGGTTACCCAGAAGTAAAAGTTTTAAAATAACTAGCATAGAAAAAAATCTTTAATATGTTTTCTCCCAAAAATCACCTATTCAAATAGCATTTCTTGTAGTATAAATAAAATAGTCTTGGCCAGGAGCCACTCTATTTTTGTTAGATTACTATATAAATCAAGCCTCAGCCAATTACTTAGAAAGATTTCTCTGTTCCTTAATTTTGGTTCTATATGTAAACGAGGTGCAATGATACATTCCTGAAGAAAATTAACTCTGTCTGAAAGCATAAACAGCTCCAGTAGAATTTAGCTGAAATCAAAGATGTTAACACACCTGCCTTCTCATTCCTTTCTTCCAGGCTACTGTTCACCATTCATATTAATAACATTAGCTATGGCTATAGTTCTCATGTATCTATGTTTCTATAGTTGCCAAGATGATTGTCCTTATTTTTTTAGACTGGCACTAGTTTAAACGAGGCAATTTCTTTGGTCTGAAAAGAAATTTGTTTCACTTAGAGCCCATCTTTTGGCTGTAAAAGATGAACATAGGCTTGAATTCAGTGATCTTCATATGCTATAGCTCCTTTAAAAAAATTAGAAGGTAGCACAATTCGAAAATAAAGTATCAATGACTAGATTTCTTCCAAGATTTCAGGTTTGTGCATTTCTGACACTATGCTAAACATTAAGTTCTCTTGTGTAGATTTATTGCTGGTGTCTGAGAGAGTATCAGCAATCACTTAGAAATGTATTTGGTAAGATACTATCATAGCTGTCTGAATTCTTTCAGGCATTGTTCTTGAAGATGTCTGTTGCTTCAACATGCTTAAAAAAATAATCATTATTTACTTTTCTGAGGTATTTGATATGAGACTTTCTCAAGTGCTAAGCATCTGTCCTGATGACACTATACTTGTAATCTATGGCTGGTGTTTCTAAGTAGCTTAGCTTCTATTCAACATTCTTAAAGCCAATTTGTCAAGTGGTATAAATTGACATGGCTTTGCTGAAACCAGTATGTTCAGCAAGTCTACAAGCTGAAGATCATAGAATTATAGAATCATTTAGGTTGGAAAAGACCTTTAAGATCAGGTCCAACTGTTAACCTAACACTGCCAAGTCCACCACTAAGCCATGTCCCTGAGCTCCACGTCTACACGTCCTTTAAATACCTCCAGGGATGGTGACTCTGCCACTTCCCTGGGCAGCCTGTTCCAGGGCTTCATAACTGTTTCAGTGAAGAATTTTTTCCTAATAATCAATGTAAACTTCCCCTGGCACAGCTTGAGGCCATTTCCTCTCTCATCCTATCACTTGTTCCTTGGGAGAAGAGCCCGACTCCGACCCCCCTCACCACAACCTCCTCTCAGGCAGTTGCACAGAGCCATAAGGTCTCCCCTCAGCCTCCTCTTCTCCAGACCAAACCCCCCCAGCTCCCTCAGCCGCTCCCCAGCACACTTGTGCTCCAGACCCTTCCCCAGCTCCGTTGCCCTTCTCTGGACACGCTCCAGCACCTCCATGTCCTTCTTGTCCCGAGGGGCCCAAAACTGAACCCAGCATTCGAGGTGCGGCCTCCCCAGTGCCGAGCACAGGGGCACCATCCCTGCCCTGCTCCGGCTGCCCACACCATTGCTGATACAAGCCAGGAGGCCGTTGCCCTCCTTGCCCACCTGGGCACACGCTGGCTCGTGTCCAGCCGCTGTCAGCCAGCACCCCCAGGGCCTTCTCCGAGGGCACCTTTCCAGCCGCTCTGCCCCAAGCCTGGAGCGTTGCCTGGGGTTGTTGTGACCCGAGGACAGGACCCGGCACTTGCCCTTGTCAAACCCCATGCAACTGACCTCGGCCCATGGATCCAGCCTGTCCAGATCCCTCTGCAGAGCCTTCCTGCCCTCGAGCAGATCAACACCCCCGCACAGCTTGGTGTCACCTGCAAACTTACTGAGGGCGCGCTCGATCCCCTCGTCCAGATCATTCATAAAGATATTAAACAGGACTGGCCCCAACACTGAGCCCTGGGGAACACCGCTCGTGACCGGCCGCCAGCTGGATTTAACTCTGTTCACCACCGCTCTTTGAGCCCGGCCATCCAGCCGGTTTTTTACCCAGCGAAGAATACACCCATCCAAGCTGTGAGCAGCCAGCTTCTCCAGGAGAACGCTGTGGGAAACAGTGTCAAAGTCTTTACTAGAAGTCCAATCCTTCATTATCTGAGTGACTTCTTAGTACAATTTTACACCTGTTGTATGGTTCTGAACCATTATTTTCCATGTATTCAGCCAGAGATTCTCACAATTCAATGGCTCACGGAGATTCTAATAGCTCTAATTTCATGACAGTTCTTCAAAATTTGATCCCAAATTACTTAAACATGCACAAAACTATCATTTGTGTTTACTTTTAGAATCTGCCCACCAAGTTCCAGCCTGATTTATATACTTCTTAACTTTAGTGCAGATACCTGAGACCTCAGTCTGCTGTAGTTTGTATCAATATATATGATCTCACCAGATCATTCATGTACAGATTCTTCAACAGCTTAAATAGGCACTGTCACGGTTTCTAGTCTTGCAACATGAACCGTTCTGCTATCCTCATCTTTACACTACACAGTTGTAATTTTAAGTATTTATACCTTATGGGATGGATTATTCAGAATCAATTCTTCTTTGTAGTAACAATAGATCAGTACCATTCAATGACACAGAGAGTCTATCCTGTATATCTGAAGCCATCAATACTGTTCTGCCGTGAGGTTTTTGTTCATCACTTTCAGCCAAGTAAAATGATTGCTTTGGCTGATAAGTACTGATAAGTCACAAGTGGGCTTCCAAAGAGTGCCTCACAAACCCTGCATAAAGGCACATGCCTGAGACAAGCCTGAAAATGGGACAGGTTTTTCAAAAACAGGACTGTAGCAGGTAGAGCTACAGACAACTGGGCAGTGCTGCTGGCCTGTAGGCAGAGACAGATTGGACTAATTTAGATAGCTCCTTGGGGCTTTCCGAATTATGCCACGGGCCACTCCATGGGTGTGAGATACAAGCTGCAGCTCTTTGAAGAACAGCATTGAATTTCACCTCAATGTATAGGCTCTGCAGCCTAACATATATCATGTTGACGGAGTCACTTCTTTCACATCAGAGCTCTGTTGTTCAAGTCAGTGAGTTCAGAGCTTATTCAGGTTAGTATCCAGGGCTAGTCCCTAATTTTCTGAATTCAGTAGGCACATCTAATATACTTCAGTTCAAGCTCTTATTCAGATTTCTATCCTTTTATGTCTTACACCTTCTTATGTTTTCATGTTTCAACCACACTATAAATTACCTATCTTAAAGAAAAATCCTACTGATGGATCTATTACTTAGCTTGCACAAATGACACTCGATTCTAGCAGGTGAATATTCAGGACTAGATAGTGAACAAGCCTCAGCAGGGAGAAAAAAAAGGATGAGGAAGAAGTCTTCTTTCCCTGACACATTATACCAGCCTCCTTCTGCATGTTTTAGCTTTTCATTTCTTCCTCCTTCAAGGGGTTTTTTTTTTTTTATTCTCTCACATACTTTTTCTCCTTTCTTGTACACTGATCAAACACTCACAGTTTGTCTTTCATACAGAACAATATTGTGGTCACATTTTCCATCAAACCATTGCCATCGGTGATTTCTGGTGACACAGCATGTTACAGCTCATATCAGAAAACATTAAATAACGAGCCCAAGGAACAAACAAGTTACCATCAGATTAGATTTCTGTGTTAAACATTGTCTTCTGGGCCAAAATATTCCTTCAGTTTGTATTTGAGGTGTCTAAAGATTTCTTTAGGTGACCTTCAAGTCATTAAAAAAAAATCAAGTATTTCTTCTACTTACCATCTTTCATTAAGGATAGAATACATTATAGTTTGATACAAATGTGGTAGTCAAAGAACCGAGGAGAGAGACTGCAAAGCATTCTGGACAGCAGTAGTCAGAGTTCCATAATTTCTTACTAATTATGAACTTGGCACCAAGACTTCCCCAAAGGAAAAAGCAGAGGAGCTGCCTCCTTGTCTAGGTTGGCCTTCAGAGTGAGAAGTCGTAAGAGGAAGATAAGAGCCTCAAAGGCACTTAGCAGTTTGGCTAATTCTTCAGGGGAGTCAGTAGAAGAGAGGCTACACAGAGCACTTTGCCACTTCCCAACCACCTTCCAAAAGACCTTCCAGGAAAAGTGTGGAAGTGAATGTTTTTGCACAGGCATCACCAATATTTTGCAGAAGTTTTCATGTCCTGTACCCTACTCTAATTCCCTAACAAATTTGGATCTGCAACTATCCACTCCCAGATCACTACTGCAAAAAAAAGCCTACATTTGCATTCCTGGTGTTAAGCAGCCTAAACACTTTGTGAATCCAGGAGGCCAAAAACCAAGACTTGGACTGCGCAGAGAGTTCTTTTGCACCTTTCACCATTGCCAATCGGCCACACCTAGCGAACAGATAAAGTCTAATTAATCATGGTTCTTCAAAGAGGTTTCTTCCCCCTCCCAATTTTTCAAGTTTCACAGGGCTTTGAAAAAGAAAAGCCATACTCTGAGTTTCCATGACCTCCACAGAAATTGAAAACTAGGCCTGAAACACTACACCAGACATGTAATATCCCAGGATATTGGTTTGTGGAATGTATTGTGAGCCAGGTGCACTATTTCTCAATATCTTTTCTCACCTTTTGCTTCATTTCACATGATACTTCACTAGGCTTTAAGTCAGCATTTTTCCCCTTTCTTCTTTTGTATTTTGGGAAACGGGGATAAAGTTAATTAAGAACATGTTCAGCTACCAGGATTGATTTTATTAAGGTTTATGTAGACAATTTGCTACTACTGCTGCTGTTATGAATTATTTCTTCTGCTTTACCTCTTACTGAAGTAATTACTTTAGTGTACAAATCAGCTACTAGATTAATATACCAGCCTAAGACTACACCAACTATTACAAAATTAATAATTTGTGGACTTGGTTTAGTATTATTGATTATCTGGCTACTATGGAATTTTGTTAGCTGTTATATTTTTGCTACCAAGACCATAGTCTGATAAATGTCCCGTCCCCCATCCCTCCCCAAGAAATGAGTTTATGTTCCAGTTAATGTAACTGGTACTTACCAGCACGAAAAAAGCTTTCAAAAAAGAATGATCATTCATTGAAACTAAAAGTTTACTAATACCTGCAAAAGTCCATCCTTTCTAAGTTCAAAATAGTAAAAATAGAGTTCAGTAAGCAAAGTCTATCCAAACACACATTTTCCCAGAAAACGTCTCTTTTATTCCTTCCATTTCTCCAATTGCTGTATATAACAACTAAAATCTGAGGTAGGACTAGAGCAAAACCACTTTGATTGTACTTTAATATTCCCCAAAGAAATTTTGTCGGACAAAACTCGTTATTCAGTTTCCTTTTCTCTCCTTCCAAATCAATAATAGAGTTGGCAGTATTCAAAGCACAGAGGGATTGGAAATTGGCTTTCTTGGCAAAAATATGCTTCTGAATCAGCCCTCGACATCTCTTTTCAAGACAATGTTCTTTTGCTTCAAGTACTGTACTCTGCCACTTCCAGAGCAGTGGCTTCCTGCTCAGTCCATCTCCTGCCATAGCGTGTATTCAACTCCTACGTCTTCCTTTGAAAAAGATTTCTGTTTATTCATGTTATAAAATGACTAATTTCCTTCTTCTGGATTTGAATTACCTTTTGTGACAATTACTAATTTGTAGACTACATGCTGAGCCTAATGATTTTGATTTTTTCATTTTTATTTTAGAGTCTGATTGTCAATTTCTGGAATAAGCTGGCTGTGTAAACCTTATTGAAGAAACTCGGAAAAGGCAAGCAAGCTGAGCTGAACCCTTCACACTTCACTCATCACTAATTCACCCCAGGAAGCTGTTAAATTGCTGATGAATTGTGTTATTTAACCAAATAACTAGAAATCACAATCTTTAGTTTAGACATAAATGAATCTTTGCATTTCTAATTTATAATTCCTTCAGCCTTCAAAGACATTTGTCATCAATTTTGAAGTCTGTCAAACTTCTGCATATAAGGTCTTCCTTTAGCAATTATCCCTTTATTACTTCATTGGTTTGAATCTACTAGCCCGTTGTTCAGCTGCAGCAAGCAAATGTAACAGTGTTTTGCACTCCAAACCTGACAAAATCTGCTATTACTTCTTTTCCGTTTGTTAGAAACACATGACAATAGGTCTCACCAAATTTTCCTGCATTACTAGATTAAATACCCTATTTCTTCTGTCAGAAAGGGTGATTTTTAATGTTTGCTCTCAATCAGCTGTCGAGAAATACTTTTCTCTCTCACCTGAAGAGTCTTTATCTCATCCTCTTTGTAGCTATCCCTAGGCTTTATCAGTCATGTTTGGTTAGTGGGATTTCAAAGATTTCAACTTTGAGGGGAAAAAAGGAACTTATATTCTTGTTCCCTCATCCATTTTTCTTTCCATACAAGTTAAAAATAGGCCTTTAAAATTAACTGAAATTATGGCAGAAAAAATAGCACTTCCAGAAGAAATAATAGAATACATTAAAAGTAGATCTATGAAGACTCCAAAGTGAAGCAGCACATGAAATTATATGCCTACCCCCCAAAAAAGCTTGCTGGCCATCCCTCTAAATTGTCAAGTTTGTCTGCAGCATTTTGTTGCCCTACTTATGGGGTATGCCCCGTAGCATTCTGACTGCAAAACAAGATCCAAATCTACATAACCACAATTCCTTCACAAGAAAAGAAAAGGCATCAGAAATGCTGTTCTTCTCTCTTGCTCTCTACAAACTACTAGCAGTACGGGATGGTATTTAGACAGAAGAGGAGAGTTTAAAATGCAGAGAAGAGGTGAGCGTAATCAAAAAGAGTTGCTCTACCCCACTTCTACAAAACAACCTACTCTCACACAAAAATAAATAACTAAATAAATACTCTCTAGCACTTCACTCTTTTACTGAACTGGGGATATCAATTAATTCTCCACGGCTGACCTAACCCTGCTAGCCTGAAAATCGGTGCCCCAAGAGCAGGCAGCTGGGTGTACTGCTTCTTCTCACAAAGAGGTAGTTAACCCCTCTTCTGCCAACTTCCAAAGACAACTGGTACAGCTGCAATGTGAAAGGCAAAAGTATAGTTAAAGCAGAGGTGCATCTTTGATTATATTACTCTAACTGGGTCAAACTAAGCCCATAGAAATCTCATCCTTTATCCTGAGCAAAGGGAAAAGTTTGCCTTTAAGTCATACTTTTCAGAAATAAACCCTTAAGACATGCTTCCTCCCTCCTTCTCCTTTTTCTTTTAAGTTCCTTTCCACTTTTCCTGACCCAGGTTAAGCAGCCTAATTCCTTCCCATATCTGCTGAGACTTAAGCAGGTAACTGAAAGCAGTGTATTTCCGACATAGTGGATTCCCCCTGTTTCTTCTCCTTGTCTTGAATTTGCTCCTAGGTATAGTCTGCTATTTCTCATCCATTCTCCTTCCCCCTCCAACCTGAGAAAGGCGTGGTGATGCTGCAGAGGGAACTCGGCAGAGAACTGCAGGAGGTGGCCTGGCACTGATCGGGTCCACCACTAGGTACACAAGCCCTCGCCAGGCTTGTCAGGCCACTGTGAAAGCTCTGTGCACCCTTGCAAGACACAAGTCACTTCTGACTTGCATTTGTGAGCAAGTCTGTTGCTTAGGTTAAAAATACTACCTTCCTTTCCTTTGCAAGGTCACAGTATTTTAAGCAGCTGTGATTTAGGTCTAGCAGCTATAATAATTTCTTCTTGCTGAGAGTCCAGAGACACACAGGCAGTTAATTTGGGTGACAAATTCAGATAGTGCAGATTTCAGATTCTATACATCTTGTCTGCAGTCTTTCTTGTTCTGGTTCAATAATAGTTCACATGTGATTTTGGGCTTGTTACAATCTGCGTCTCACTGCTTTTCTCCTATGGATCTTGCAAGCTCTGCTAACCCCAAGAATTTCTATTAATGAGACAGACAATTCCTCTGCCATCCCATCCTCCTCAGTCCTTTAGCTTCTTAGCTGAAAAAAAAAAAAGAAAATTATTCCTAACCATTCTGCTTGACAGAAAGTGGGGTTTTTGAGAGAGAACATACCAAGGGTTTTTTAGGAAACAATAAGCAATTCCATCTAACATTATGCTGGATTTTCTCTTCTCTCTCCCCCGCCCCCCACAAAAGGGATGGGATTTCCAAAGAACCTAGTAAGTAATGATTATTTTTTGCTGAATCCTTGTGGCCTCAAAGAAAGACAGGTCTTCAGATATAGTTTTAATTGCTATCCTTCTTCACAACTTGTTAAACAGAAGAAACCAAGGACTTAATTTTCTGCGTACTTGAAAGGAACTACTAAATTCCCATTAGTGTCAATGGCAGAGGATGAAGATTTGAGGCCTTGCACTCAACGCTTATAAATTCAGCTGTCTAGTGGAATCCACATCTAATACACACAGAGGCGCTAAGCTTTCAGGGATCTTTTCAGAGAAAGGAACAGCATTGCTAAACTAGAGACACACCTTATCTTGCAGCTGCATGTTAAACACCAGGGAAAGCACAGGGAATACCGTAGCTTGCAGCTAGGTGCCTGTATCCTGGTCTCTGCCGTAAAAAGAATGAGAGAGCATGCCACCAAAGTTTGATAACAGCCTGACCATCAGGTGGGCCCTTATGTTCAATCACAGGAATACTTAATTCAAAACAGGGTCTTCTGCCCAGCCCAGCATGAAATTAACTTCCTAGAAAGGAAATCTAGGCATCCCTGGGTTTAGAAACATGTTAAGTGGTGGTTTTTCCAGCTGTTGCACCAAAATACCAGTTTTGCTGCACACATAGGCACTCGACTAACTGTATGATCCAGGCCTCGATGGTTCTGGGGCTAACAGTTTTCATGCACTAAATCAGTTGCCTGTTGCCCACCTTGACTTATAAGCAGCCCAAACTTCCCACTTTTTTGAGCTGCATGTGCCAGCTTGAGTGAGATTGAGCCTTTTCTTTCCACTTTAGTCTCTCTGCCCAGATACAAGTCTTTCAGTGGTAAAGTAAAACTCTCTCATAATAAACCCACAGATTTACATGAATAATTACTCATTCTGACATACCTTTAATCAGTAGATACTCATTTTTTCATTAACTAACACTGCTAAAAATGACGTACTGAATACACAGGTGGAAAAGCCTCCCCTTCATGTCTTTTTGTAACATCAGCTGGTTACAAAACATTGTTTTTTCCCATTCAACCTTGACCAGAGTTAGAACTTGTTAGTTGTCATGGCAATAAAAGCATTCAGGTGGTAAGAAAGAGAAATTAGCAGGTTCCATTTGAAACTATGCTGTTAGGGTACGTTCCTAGGAAGATTTATATACCAGGCAAAGATTGATAGTACTTAGTTTTGGTATAGTTGAATGTTTTGAAAAATCAGTCAGTATGATAAATGTGAGTTTCTTATTATCTGATATCATTTTATCTAGCTGTCTCTTTGCCAGAATACACTAGTGATTGATTGATGAAATGTCTTTTTTAAAGTTACTCTGGTAAAATAAATATGAAGGAAGCTAAATACGACACTTTTTTTCCCACAGGCATTGTAAAAAATATACCCCCAGGAAAACAGTAATTTATGGCTACTTTTGCAGGAGGCTCTTTTGCATTGCTCTGTATGTATCAGATATATGTATGTATATGTATGATACATGTATGTATATTTTGCCTTTAAAAGCAAAACAGAACAAAACTGTTACTTCAGAAAGTCCTTGAAGCTGTGAATAAAGCCAGCTTTAAGCTTTAAAAGTTGGCATAGCTTGTATCACTAGGTATGTAACTGTCTTGCCTTTATTATCAGTGCATTTACTTTCAAAGAATTCACACGTGATCAGACACCAGTAGCCATTTTCTGGCTTAGAACATATTGATGAAGTTGGGTTGTAGAAATTTCACTAGGTTTTCATTTTCAATGATCTAAAACAATTAAAAGCAAGTGGTGGGGAGGGCTGTGTGAGAACAGGCAGACAAGAAACATGTAGCTCTTTCCAGCGTAGACTTCCCCGGCAGATCTGATCCCACGGCTCCTTGCAAAGCAAGCCACAGTAACAGAGACGTTCCAGAAAACATCCTCATGGCAAGATCAACTACACCTAAACAATTCTTGACAGACAGATCCCTAGTGTACTCTTAACTATCGCCACTGATGGAGATTATACAGCTTTCCTAGGAAATCCACTACCATGCTTAACAATCCTTACAGTTGGGAAAGGAATTATTTTCTTAACGTCTAACCTACACTCTTCATGCTGTAGCTGATGCCCTTTCCTTTTTCTCTTATACACAATGAATATGGAGATTAATGTATTCTCTTCCTCTTTGCAGTGATCTTTAACACGTGAAAACTGTTACTAAGTCTCTTCTCAAGGTGCATCCACTGAAAATAATAGTAAATTGACCCCAGGTCGTGTGTTTACCCCACCACCAACGCACCTTGGAAAACTCCCCTGTTCTTTGCCCACCACAGCTGTGAAGGGAAGTACACAAAACCAGTTTAAGCCGAGGTCAGGGCCTTTTGCAAGCGGGGCAGGATAACAGCAATCCCACGGCTTTCGTGAGTCAGCTGACAGGAAATAGTTCTGCTGGTTTCAGCAGAGCAGCTATAAATTAACTTGTCTAAACAAAACAAGTTAAGGTTTGCCTGGAGATGAGAAGGCTGCGGGGAGACCTTATTGCGGCCTTTCAGTACTTAAAGGGGGACTACAGGAAGGATGGGGGCAATCTCTTTAGCAAGGCCTGTTGTGACAGGACAAGGGGTAATGGTTTTAAACTAAAGGAGGGTCGATTTAGACTGGACACAAGGAAAACATTTTTTACAATGAGGGTGGTGAAACCCTGGCCCAGGTTGCCCAGAGTGGCTGTGGAGGCCCCATCCCTAGAGACATTCAAGGCCAGGTTGGACGGGGCTCTGAGCAACCTGATCTAGTTGAAGATGTCCCTGCTCACTGCAGGGGGGTTGGACTAGATGGCCTCAAAGGTCCCTGCCAGCCCAAACCATTCTAGGATTCTATAATTTCTCAAAGATCTTGTTTTCTAACCTACTCATTCCTATTTTCCTTCTCCAAAGTAAAAATTTCATCTCTATGTTGCAGTCTGGTACCCACACCTGAAGATAATACTGAAACTTCTTTTAAGCTTATATTTAAAAGAGTATAAACCCTACTATACCCATTACAGTTTGAGACTTTTCTTCTTCCTCTTTACAAGAGAATGACAGATTCAATGAAACTACTGCCGAGCCAGGCATACCCCATCTTTACTTTGCAGTTGATTATTCCTATCATGAAAAGCATGATACTTTGCACTTGTCTTCACAGAATTGCCTTCAATTTTTTTCCTACTTGTCCAGATCATTTTTAGTTCTACTTGTCTTCTCATTTGCTTGCAGCCCCTCCCCGTTTGGAGTCAAGCAGTGAATGCTCTATAGAGTGCTCAGCAATTACACTTCCCACGCAGAGCTCAATTCTGCATATTTGGCACAACAAGGTTTGCAGACTCATCTTGCTGCTATTAGATATAGTCCTAATTATACTATGGAGCAGGTAGAATGAAAAGCCAAAGAATTTAATAATCATGAAAATAACACTGCCTTCTAATTCCAAAGGGAGTTAGCATGGCCACACTTGAAAATAGGCTGCTCATATGGAAATATAGTGTGCATTTTTGCCTTGAAATCTCTGACCTTCATGAGCAAGACCAGCAACAGCATGCTGTGACTTTTGTCTATTTTAAAGTACTTGCTCTTATTTCCAGTGTCATTGCAATACTCAGACAACAAAATTATTACACAGTGTCTTTGTCAGTTTTCAAGTTATGAGATTAATTAGTTTTTGCCAAAAGAGAGATCTCACCTAAATGTAAAAGAGACAAAAAATATGTTTTAAGACACAAGTGAATAAAAGACTAACTGGTGTTATGCCTAGAAGCAGTGTGTGCATCATGGTATTTGTGTTCATCGATACAGTGTCAGGAGAATTTTTCAAAATATATTGAAGAAAAAGTTTCAGAAACTGACAGTGATATTTAGTGCCAGAAGAACTGAAAATAGAAGCAGTAGCTTTTAGGAGATAATTTTTATTTCCACAGCCTCTTACGTAGGCAGAAAGAGGCAGGGTCCCCATGGCTTCTGAATGTACCTGCACTACCCTTCAAATGTTACTACTCCTTTTCAGGCAATATTACCTTCCACTAGTATTTTGACTACATTTTTATGTCATTTGAATGAGTGGCCTGGTGTTAGCTTAGAAATGGTTACTGTTGTATTTGCATTATTGGAAATGTTGTATTTTTGATCTAAGAATTTTGTATTGGACTTTTGGAATAGTGTGTAGGGGCGAGGGGTAGCACACACAAAGCATAGCACCCACGTGAGAGGGGTAGCACACACAAAGCATACCACCCACATGAGAAGGGTACCACACACATTACAGAAACTGTAATGTTTTCTGGGACATGGAAAAAAGAGGAAAAGCCACAGGAAAGATTAACAAGACAAGTATTGAAAGTGATAAAAATGTTCATCACTACTAAGTCATCCTTCTCCTTCATGATTTACAGAAAAAATCATGACAACTGGTGTATATTTCAGTACATTTTGAACCCCGTGGTTTTGAAGCAGCAGAGAAAAATAATGAGAGGTGACTCCTCGGTTCCCTGGCTGTGATGGCTCAAGGGCAAAACAGAAGTTCTATATTAAGGCTGAAATAAAGGCATTGAAATTGACATTAAAGTGCAGATACAGGAATATCCTCACGAATTTTACTACACTTCACTCAAATTGTGTCTGCCTTTCCCTCCGAGGATACAACTCAGACACTGTAAAACTCTACAGACATAGGAAACTCAAGAAAATTGCCCTGTTTCATTTGGCTGGTATCCTATTATTTTAGCTCAGAAAGAGGCAGGCTGAAACTCTGGGACCATCTTCAAAGTTAAACCATTTTAAACAAATGCATAGTTTTACAATTAGAGAAACAAAATTCTCTTCCCCTTCAGCTTATATTGAATCATAGTTCTCAGGGATATTAAAAAAAAAAACAAAAAACAAAAAAAAAAACCCAAAAAAACCCCCAAACAAACAACAAAAGAACTTAGACACCTTTGTGATACGTTTCCAATGACAGTAACATGTTCTAAACTTACGATCACATACGAATTATAAATCATAAGGATTGTACGGGTATTAGTTAACCATTACCACTTCACATAGTTTGATCCATGAATGGGAAGGACAAAACCAATCTTCTTCTTTTCTTTATTCGTCATATGCATTTTCACTTCCTTTCTTGATGATTCTTCCTGTGGCTCCTGCTTATCACCACTCATTGGATAATTTTAGCTGCTTTACTTAACTATTAGCAGTAATGAATATACCTTCTAGGTATACCTGCTTAGTGTTATGGAGAACACTTAAAACTCTATTTGTATTTGAATGTTTATTTTCATTTCTCTCGTGATTAACACTGAAATTATATTGCTTTTTAACAACAACATTGTGGTCCTGGAATGCAGAGGAATATGGAACCAGGTCTTGAAACTCCAGTTCCTCTCTACATTCATTTGT
>WEKW01025704.1:77067-98170 GCA_013389905.1 Sula dactylatra | reverse complement strand
TTCAGTGATACTGTGAGTCCTTACAAACCTTGCCTAAAAATTCTTTATGGCACAAGATAGAACTGCCTTTTTCACTGCCTATACCTGCTGGAATATCTGCGTGGGGGTTAGCCATATCAGAGAGCAAAGCAGAGGGCTTTTAAGGTGGAAGGTACAGTAAGACTCGAATAACAGGTGAATCGGAGAACTCTAATTTCAGCTACCCATATAATAGAATTTCCATTATTGTGCTTCTTCTCTTCCTCTTTCTGAGATACCTACCAGTATAACACATATATTAGTATAATTTAGCCTTATGAAGAGACAGTGGATGGTCTCTCAAAGACCAGTGGGCTTGTCACTCTTGTACTTATTGACAAGAATTGCCATTCTTTACCTTACTTTATTCTTACCTTAATAACGAAGAAATTACCTCTGCATTTCTGTTGCTGATGGTCCCCATATTTCTTACCCCATTTTGTCCTCCTCTTTGTCTCAACAGTAATACATCCATAAAGATCTACATTCTGCATTAAGTTATTCACTTGGAGTCCCCAATGTTATAATTAATTTTTCCACAAAAACCCTCCCATTATTGCCAGAAATTTAGGATGATACTTTGAAATGTAAAGGAACTGTGGACAGAATATTCAACCCAGGAGGCTGGGCTTTGCAATAAAGAGACAAAGGTTTATTGAGAAGGCAACAATCCAGGTCAGCTTCCTCTTCTGAAAGAGATGAGGGGTGTCTTGAATCACACTAAGATGACAAATTCTGCCTCAGTCAAACTATTTACTATTCAGAGCCCTACATCATACAAGAAAAATGGTGTTTTTCTTAGCTTCTGTTCTCTTCCTGCTTCTCAAATCTCTTCATAAGTCTAGTTATATTGTACTTAATTGCTCTGAGATCTAAAGCACTTAGCCTCTGGCTTGTGAACCAAATATTGTTCTTACAGGCTTGCCTTGCTTTATACTCTGAATGTTATCCATAGAGTAGTCATCTACGAAAATACGCGCTTTGAAGTAAGTAGCATGAGAAAAGTGTACAATTTCATCCACAACTTAGGGAAACACAAAAGGGTTTGGGTTTTTTTTTGTTTTGTTTGGTTTGGGGTTTTTTCCCAAAAAATTACCAGAATCTATTTTCTTGCCATTGCAGTGGCCGTAAATCTTGTTCACATTCCAGTGTTCTCACAAAGGGAAGCCTGCCACCTTGTTCTCTTTCACTGCCTGATGACTGTGCAAAGCGCTATTATTCTGGTTTATTTTCTCCTCAGTCCTTAGATTCTTCATCTGTTTTGCAGCATTGCCCCACTTCTTGCAGATGTATCTGTCTACAGTTTTCATTCAATAATGTTGGCTTAAAGAACAGTCTTAGGAGACTTTTGTTCACATCGACCCTGTACTTGCTGACATGAGAACTGTGTAAAATAAGGAGATAAATACGCTTTGGTTTTGTGCTTTTGATACGGCACTTGCAGTTTTTATGGACTTTTTAGTTCTAGTAGGAAGTAATCCTGTTTGACTGGTATGAACATGTTTCTTTACTTATTGCAACCAGACAAGGACAGTGTATAAGAGAAGATTTTCACTAGCATAAATGTCAGCCCAAGACCCAACTCCTACTGAATGTCAAAAGAAGATGTCCAAATGCCATTTCGTGCTACTGAAAATATCTCTATTTTTTAATACTCTTATTTTAAGTGGAAAATCTCTTTCTGCCTAGACCTGTGTGCCTGTATGCATGTAAGCATAATTATATAGATATTAAACTCAGGGTCTTAATATGTTAAACTAGACACAGAAAGTGATTTGTGAGTAACATGAGTTAAGTCTCTCTGGCCACTGGGTGTCAATGTTGATGCATATTACATCAAGAAAGAAGAATTTTACAGGCAACAGAAAACAAATGTTTCTAAGTAGATAATATAAATGGATTATCTGGATTCCCCCCCTACAGAATTGTTCCCTTATAGTAATTGCCTAATAAATATATACATACATACTGATTTTTCCTGTACTCATTCACTATGTCATGTTTGTGACATGGTTCCCTTACGGAAGTTGTTTCTTATCCCATTTAATTGTGTTTAAGCTGTGTCAAAAACTGCATTGAATTCACAGAAGTAGTTTGATTACAAGGACAAAAGCACTTTTTTAGAAAGCAAAACCTAGGAACCGTTTAGAAGAAGCATCTGAAGACTCTGAAAAATATACATATTTTATTGATATTCCTCTACAGATTTTGCTAAGTTCTTTAGCATTCATGTTCCTAGTTTCTTCAAAAAGCGATATCTAGGCCTACTGATTTCCAGGGCAACAAGGAATCTGCTTGCGGTGGTGCACATTGAGATGCTGGCTCTAATGTATTTGTGCACACATACTTCTGCAGTCATCAGAATGGTAGTTTTACTTTGAAATTGCTTAAGTAAAAATGGTAACTATATTGCTAGAGTCTTCAGAAATATGTTTACAAGAACTAAATCAATACCTTTCTAAATAATTCCTCAAGTCCTTTTTTAACACTGAAATGACAGAGATGTTCACTGTTATCTTTAAATATTGAACCATTGCCTTTACAACAAATTTTAAAATTCTTGAGTGTCAAAATTCACAAAGAGGATTATTTTTTTACTCTCCCACCACTTTTGGGAAACATTTGTAACAACCTCTGTCCACACCCAAAATTCACAGCAAATTACGTTCTTGCTGTTAAACAAGCATTTATGATTAAAAGGATCTGCTGATAAAGCACAATAGCCTTTTGATAGAAATTACACTTTTGAAGTGCTGAAGGTCCAGATGACAAATCAGCAGCCTGAAACAGTCGTAAACTTTTGTCTTCCTCCCCTTTTTCTCTCTTTTTTCTTTATTGCTATAGATGCCCACTATAGCAACTGTATTTAAACCCAGTCAGGGTCACATCCATGCAGATTCATGGCTATTATCACATAATCACATTGTTCCTGACGGGAACGTACAATTTAATTAAACTGAGCGCACTCTGTTCAGCTTGGAATACAAATAGACACCCCACATGCCAATTATAAGTACCCACCTGGAGATCATCAGGAATGAGAAGGATCTGATAAGAATAGCTCTTTTTGGCTCCCATCAGGAAATTACTTTCCCCTTCCATTATCAAAGACCTCACAGTAGAAACTTTAGAGTGGATACGTGATGACCAAAAGCATTGGTCCATCGCTAGTTTCAAAGATTTGGAGCCATTAAGTATTCTCACCCTCCTCCCCATCAATATCCAGTCTATACTGACAGAATCACGGCGTCATACTTGTATGTTAATTTGAGAGACTGCTAAGCTCATTTTTGTGTATGTATTTATACCACCTGAGCACATGGAAAAACGGAACAGTGTACCTTTGGGCCTCTGGTATATTCATCATAAATTTAAGAAAAGGAAAATCTAAATTATGGTACCACAGTGCTGGTGTTCTGGGGGAGGGAGTCAACACATCCCACGTTGCAATCTACTTTTCCCAAATATGCCTTCAAAAGCAGCAAAGAGAAGTTTCCCACAGTTTACATGCAAGAGAAGGCTCTCAGAACTGCACCTTCTACAAGTGCCTCCAGCAATAGTGGATTTCAGAACTACATACAAGTCCCCAGTGGAGAAGAATAGCTGCACTGGGATACTTTTGGCTGGATGTATGGAGCTGACATAGCAGAGTGAAAGAGACAGCGAAGAGTAGAAAGAGACAACAGAGTTGAGAGAGGAATACAGAGATTTCATCTGGCTGTGGGCTAGTGAGGAAACAGGAACTCTGACAAGACAGAGCAGATCAAATTCCCATCTCCTCATGGCTGCACCATTACTGACCTCAGGCGGAGGTCAACAGTTCTGTCTCATTGCATTTTGGCAATCTGGTTTATGTTATATGAGAACTGCTCAACAAAACTCCCTACGGTACCACTGAATTTGTCCATCCCTAGGTCAGGCAAACGTCTCACAGGAATTGTTAACTACCGCTGGACCTGCCTGAGGGCAGTGGGGTGGATTAGGTGATATCTCAGGACTCCTTTCCACCCTGTTTTTTAGTCTGAGAAAGACTAGGTGATACTCCACTAATGCAGTGTGACTTGTCCTGTCCTGAGGGTCGTACCGAGGTGGTGGTTAGCTCTGTCACTCGGAGTGCGATTACATCAGTGTTTTCCCCACTAAGGGGAAAACGCAACACACATCCCATTGGATTCAGTAGCACTAGGGAACTAACGACGCTAAATCTGTGACGCATACACTATGACATAAGATATTTGGCCTGTAGAAACTAAGAGTAATGTTCCTCAGTTTCACAGTTACAATTTCATTCTGTTTTGATGGAACAGTTTTCAGATGGGAAATGCAAATGTCTACATCCAGTGACAGGCATAAGCACCCACAAACTGTCAGTGCTTTGATCCAAATGGCAGCCACAGCCCTAAGTTAGGCATCCCAGCTACCTTTACAGTGCATTGGAAAAGCTGATGAGGTGCTGCAGCACAGCAGTCCTTCCCCCAAACGCTTTAAATTAAACTTGAACAGAAGTCATCTTTTCTGGCTTTGCATCGCACTGTAGAAGACCTGATGCTACTTCGTTAGTTCATCCGGCACAAGCAGAGAACCGTCTCCCAACAACCTCCTGCTGGGACTTGGCCCATGATGGCCTGACCTCAATACTCTTTTCATTACAATTAAAAGTTGATCTTGTTAATATGCTTGGGAACTACTCTAATTATTTTTATTTACAAATACAAAGGAGGAAGTAAATGCAAAATGTCATAATATCATTGCACAATTCTGGTTTAACACAGGAAATTAAGATTTTTTTTTTTTTTTTTCCCCCAAATGAATTTAAATCCATTAAGTAACTGCTTGTTTATGGCATCTGTTTAGTCTGGGATCTTCTCAGATTTCTAAAGGCTATAGGCACCTAATCATCACTACAAGTCAGTGGGATATTAGTCATCAAGCCTTCTAATGCCTTTGAAATAACAGATCTAAATAGGTCTCATTTATGTTGTTTAACAAGGTGTTGTTAAGGCTTTGTGCGACATTGGCAATGTTAAGAACTTATTCTTACATCCATAGTCAGATTGATCTTAATGGGAGCATGTGTATGGGTAAGTGCTAATCAGAAAGTAATGGAATTGTTTAATTTGCCCTTAATTAAAGTAATAGGGGGAAAAAAACCCAAAACAGTATAGAAAAGGCAAAACTGCTGTGCAATCTGTAATTTTGGAATTTGCCAATTCTAGCTGTTCATTTTTCTCATTCTTTTGCATCTAATTAAGCTGTTCCACTATTTTATTTAAAACCAAAGTAGCTTAATATCTTCTTTGAAATTTCTTGAAAAATAATTCATTTAAGTTTACCTGATCTTTAAGAGTTACAGAAGAAACCCATCTGAGAAAAACGCATTCCAAGTGAGGTATCATTACTGGAGTTCCTGCCTTGAATCAAAATGTCTCCTGTCAAATAATTCTTAAGCACCGTTTACTATACTGAAGGGTATTTTCCAGAGATTTATGGTGAGTTATATAAAAAAATAATTTAAGTGAAGATTTAGCATGTTCAGTATTCTGTTCCACAACAGAAAAATAAAGTACAAAGAAGCTAATTTAGGTGTTAGGAGACTAATTCATAAAACAATACTAAAGTTGGCTACAGATCTGGGGGGTTGGCATTTTTATCCAGACAGCATGTCTTTTCTAAAAGAAAAAGAGAGGAAAAAAAACCTAACTAAAAACACAGGCTGCAAACTCCATAGGGTCTTCTTCCAAACATTCTGCCTTTATTATTGCTTTTCAATATACAATCTCTTACTTGTTTAAAGCTGCTCATCCCATTGCAGTAAAGATGATTATTTTCAGCTCTGCCGCCTTATCTCCCTTACTTATTCCTCATACTGTTCTGGCATAATTTAGTTAAGGCCTCTTCTTATGTGAATTAATTTAGGTCAGACTCCTCCAATGCTGCCTCTAAATAACTTGCACAGCAGTTGGATAATCCTATAATAGAAGGATAAACTGGCAGATATCGATCTCTACTCCTTTCAGTAATTAAAATTAATTAGGTTTTCAATTTAAGACATATAGTAGTTGGGACTGTACGCATGAGGAAAGAACCAGAAATAAAACAATACCTAGTGCCACACTGTGTCCTTTTCATCCTCCAGCTACTCGCTACAACAGGAGTCCTTTGGGAAGGTCTCTATGGCTCCAAAATTAACGGAACCCCTGGGCCGGACATTTTGATAAAGTTAGCGTCAAAAGACGTGCCTCATGATGCAGACCTGTCCTTGGTAAGTCAGTGAAGGAGCCTCCAGTTAAAAATGGCACCTGGGAAACTTGTTTCTCTCATAACAATCCATCTATGTATGTCCTCTGAAATTCCTACATTGCCGTTAGAAATCTGGGTAGCAATGACCGGGCCGCACTCAGCCGGCGGTTCAAGAGTGGAACGTACCTGCACTTCAGGGTCAGGTATCCTGTGAGTCTGGGAGTTTTCGAGGCAGTCGTATTATTTGAGTTTGAGTGAAAACCGAACGATAGAGTTAGTTTGAGACTCCAGTCTCAGTGCACGTTAAATGTTTGCTCATTACAGAAAACATTGTATTATGTGCCATAGGTGTAGGATTTTGTACAAAAGAGATTCAAGGCTGTAAATATCCACTGACTACACTGATACTCACAAGAACTAGCCAACAGGACATGGGCTCAGGACATGATCCAAAAGGTAATGAAGTGAACGGAAACAGAAAAATTGAACAGTGAAACCTTACATAAGTCTTGTAAAGAGGAAACAGACCTAAAAATACATTTCTACAAGTATTTTCAAACGTGCATTTCTTTAAAATTAGGCATGTCTGTGAGTAGATGCCTAATCAGCCAGTTCGATTCGGAATCACAATCAGCTCCTGATGAACCTACTGAAACTGATGTCAGACTTGTGGATGCACAGCACCTCTCAAAATCGGGTCACCCAGGTGAGAAGCTAAAATACAGATCTGAGTTGCTAAAATTGGACTCCCATATTTACAAATGTTGACTTAAGCTATTTGCATAGGTGTCTTTTATACCACGCTTTTGGACTCCAGCTTTTGTGTACCCATCAACAAAAGAGAAGAAGAGTCATAGCACGATTCTGTTCTTCTCCTTTGGATAAAATGAGTCACCACAGGGCACCAAGTGTGAATGTTTGATGCTCACCTGCAGTCTTCTGCAGTGTTCGTTGCTGGTTGTTCAAACGTGCTTAAAACACCAGACGAGTTCTTTGACTGCTTCATATTTCTAAGCCTTTCCTGTACGTAGCTCTCTTCTAAGGCTGCTTGAGGCTTGAAAACCATTCTGCTAGGAAATGTAGGATTGTGTCTTCTCAACATCCTTTACCATCCTAGTTACATGTGCTGTAAATGTCCAATGGAAATATTTACACGATTTGCCAGTTCTGTAACTCCTAAGAGTTGATATTCACAAAGAAGTAGATACAGCTGAATTGCCACAAAGGTAGAATGTTATCTGGTTTCTTGATAACGGTTTCTTCCTGGCTATCCATGGTTACAGCTAACCTCAGCAACTCTGAGGCAGAATGCTGGCCACACTCTGGCTCCCTGCCAAGGTGAGACACAGCTACAGAGCAACCCCTCTCTTCCACATGCACCTTGGACTGCAGAAAAGGAAGGAGACCGGCTACACCGACAAAATGAAACGTGCTGCACCCGCTGAACATTTCCGCCATCTAGAAAACTGGGCAGCAGGACCCTGAGATGTAGCATAGAAAGTACCTTCAGTTCAGCTCATGAGAAGTAAATTACGTTGATCTGTTTCCAGAGTCTTAAACATTAATTAAAACAAGCCTGCTGAGAACATGCACTGTCACACAGCCAAATATTGGTCACTCTGACTTTTTCGATATTCAGAATAGTTGTAACATCATAACTTCAAATCACAAATAGTTACTAACGTCCTTCTTTGCTTCTTTTATATACCATGACTTTGACAGGTCTTTCTATTTTTGAAGGCTTAGTGGGTTATAGGTATTGCTGATACTGCTTTTATTCTTTCTGCACTATGGAAAAATTGCCTATGTCTGTCAGGTTGTACAACTAAACTGTTCAGGTAGTAAAGTCTTAGAAAATAAAATCTATCTTTCAAAATTCATTAACATTTAAAAAACAACCAAGAAAATACCAATCTATTAATTACCCCAACATGGCCAGCGATGTAACTGCCCCAGTTGCTCCAACGATGCTATTAAATGTATTTCAGTTCAATGTAAGTTCCCCTTTAAACACACATTCTGAAGAGTATTGTATTATTAATGTAATAAGGACTCATTTCTCTTGATCTGACATAATCAAATAATTATCAAAACAATAAATGTATAGTGTTGTAGGAACGCTTATATTAAAACAAAACCTCAAGAGAAAATTTAATAGGGCAAAGAGAAATGCTCAGCAAATTACTGCTTTCTTAGGCTTTGCTAGATCTCCAAGTCAAATTACGTATTTTATGGAGAGCAGAGAAATGCCTTGTGCAAATTCCTGATATCATTCAGGTCTCTTTTTTTCAGGAGCAAAATTATAACTGTGTCATTATGACTCAGTGGAAATTCATTTTCTGTAACATTGCCTTCAGTCCCTTGAAATAAATACTTGGGAAAACTTCCAAGGACAATGTTTCAGTAATGCAAAAGTTCATCAGTTCTTGGTTTTCTTCTTTTTATAACCCTGTGGAGCTGACGTCTAAAAGATTCTGCAGGATCTCGAATAGACGCTATTAAGCTGTTCATCCATACATAGATGTACAGCTCAACACTTTCATTCAGAGTTCGCTAAGTAATTAAATCCATAAAAATAACGAAGGCAAATAATTTAATGATTTTATTTTTCTACACTTTCCTATAGTCCTTTTTCTTCATAGTAACTGGATATTCTTGCTGTCTGTGGGTAGCCTCAGATATCTCCCCTTGTGCAGTACCTAGTTAGTCAAAATGCCTGTAATGCCTCAGTAGGAGTTCTTGCCAAAAAGACACCAGGTCTAGACTTCAAGAAGTCTTTTTTTAAGCAAGAGCATAGTCACTGTAATTTAGATTGTCCACTGACTCTCATGAAAGACAATAATAGATATCAAAAGTTAACTGCTCTGTCCCTATCTCATGTTGTGCAGCTCAGGCAGTTTATTCAAGGACTTACACGAATAGGCAAGAGGTAGAAAGATTTGAGAGACTGCTCATAATATGGGCTCCAAGGATAAGATTCAGCTCACCTAACTGTATTTCAGCAATAGAGGAGTCTAGGCTCCTGTCAGTGGAGTTTAGAAGGTGATTCATCATCCCCTGAAAATAAGCCTGTACCTCTGATTTGCTTGGAAACTGTCTTAACTCCACAGAATGAACTGATTCAATTTTTACTGACTGTTACGGGAATATAGACATGTGAATCAGACAAAAACTTCTACGTTTTAGGCACCAAAATTTAGGAAAGGTCAATCTCTTTAATACAGAGTGAGCTGAATCCTATCCCAGATGCCAAAACCCAGCACTTACACCACATTCCTAGCTGTGCTGCTTTGTTTTGCTTAGTAGTCTACGGATCCTCATCACAATTACCCACAGATGAATATGCAAAATATGGCACGCAACAGTTTCGGTGATGATATCTTTGGTATTCAGGTATACTGCAAACCTCGGTGTGAAATTCATCGTCCATCCACTGCAGTATGTCCCGTACGCAGTTGCTCTTACATGCCGTGCTTCCACTCCAGAGGAGCTTAGCGTAGCGAGAGCGGCAAAGATAGCTACATTTTCCTTCTGTCCCAATTCCTATGCATTAACTCACATTTAAGCTGCAGTATAATCCCCTGGATGGGTGACTGCCTTATTAAGTGAATCCAGGCAAAACCTTTTACGTGCAGTCCTCCCTACTCCATTACTTCTTGTGGCTCCATAGACCGTAAAGTTTGTGTTGTAATGCCCTGCACAACAAGTAGAGCAATGGGTCCTCTTCTAATACAAAGATTCATGTACTATAATAATGAAGTATTAATTTCCTCTTTTCAAAGTGCAGAAGCCTGTGGATCTTTGAAGATTTTCTCTTAAGTCTCAGATATTCTGCTGCATTAAACAACAAGTAACTGGTAAACAATTTCAATTGCATCTAACACTTTTCTTTTGGATTAAACATTCTCTTCTTGATTGTACTTTCTTTAATCCAAATGCTTCAAATATATTGAAACGCAAGAGGGAGATTATTGTAATACGCCACAAACCCCAGTGCTACTTTATTTCATACTATTAAGAGAACTTCCTTATCATAAAACTGGCTCTTCCTGTATGTAAAGAGACTACTTCAGGATATACCGCTTAGTTAGAATATTGAAACTTACTGAAAAAGATTAAAACCCAGGTAGTCAAGCCAGCAGCAATAAAGATATATGATCCTACTTTATTGGGAACCAATTTTCTAACTGTCTTTTCTCTTCAAATAAGAACACTAGTCTAGTAATTGTTCTACAGGTTCACAATAAAGCCCGTGCATTTTGAAAAAAGTCTACCTTTCTCTCCAGTGTGTTACATTCAAATTATTTTCTGCGTTAGAGACACATAATGAGGGATAGCCTTTAGGTTTGAATGCATTTTGGACCAGCAATTCATCTGGATCTTTGACTAAGCACCCCATTTTACATCATTTTAATAGAGCTTTTACACCTTAGAAATTGAGGCTACAGCTTGCAAAGATAAGAATCTTAAAACTATGTTCCTACAGTCTCTATTTGTCACAGAAATGTGTGAGTAGAGAGTCCTGCAACTACTATTAACTATAGTGGGGCTGAGATGAAAATTTCAATTAAGAAATGTATTCATGCCAGATGGCATTATTGGCATTCTATTAATAGAGGGAAGTACCTATCTATTAAAACCTGAGTGACCACCCACATAGCTTTACAAAAGGGTAAAGGCAATTTTAAATGAGTTTATGTTACATAGTCATCTAGAGCATTAAACAGAAAGAGCAATGCAGATACCTGTCAGCCTTGCTGTCTTTCCTGTGCAATAAAAACAGCAGCTGAATGTTCCAATAAACACTGAACAGTAATTTTTAAACTCATCCCAAGCTTCATAGCTTCATGCAGTCCATTCAGCACCAAGATCTCACAGGCTACTACAACACACATGTACACCTGTGGCTGATGAACCAAAGAGAAAAATATAATTCAGAGGAATACGAGGAAGTACTTGCTATGACAATGGGATCAATATAAGTGACTTCTCAAAACAGAGACCATGACAAAAATCAGAACACGTTTTACTCTTCTTAGAATAGACTGGTTTCCTCATAAGCAGTATGGGAAACTCAGATGATGGCTGCATAATATGTAGATAAGGAAGAATACAGACAGGCGCATTAAAGGGAGGAACCCTATGTTGCCATGGTAGTGCACAACATGAACACATGGTCTTTCTTATGTCCATAATTCTCTGACCTCTTAATTTTTATAACAGCATTTTTTATATTATTTTTATACTATAATATGACCAAAGAGTGCTAACAAACAAGTCCCACATCGTCACCATAACGCTGTTCTTGTAGGATATCCGTAGTCACCACTTGTCATCTGTGTAATATCTTACATGTTCTTTTCTATTTGGATGTGGTACTGTTTGACAGATTTCTCCCCAGAACATGCTGCCGGTGGTTTTCTCCAGTTCCCTTCTTGTCCTTCTCCAGAGCTTTGGTTGGTTAGTTTTCAGAGTACCACTTCTAAGGAGCAGGTGATACACAGACATAAGAAGAACATCTATTTGATGTTCAAGTGCAGCAGTAGCCTGGGTTAATGCTGGCCAGAGTAGAATGGCTGGAATATAAAGATATTTTCTTGACCAGTTTCTCTCAGTCTTTCTCTATCTGTTCACACTCATGGAGAACAGCCCTGATACTTCTGGTGGGAGATTTAAGAAAACGCCTTGTTCGTATTGATTTTCCAGTCCACCTCTGATATGGTATTCTATCTACACAGCATCTGAAATACCAAGTTCAAACACCACTACAGATACGTAAAATTCTTTGCACAATTTATTTACTTGAGCCACTGCCTAAATAAATTCTTGTGTTTCTTCCTGCAACAGCTGTTCTTTAAGTACACCTATCCTATTGTTGTACTATTCTGGAAACAGTACCTGCCCACCATCTAAGCACCAGAAAGCCTGTTCTGCACACCTACTGGAAATTTTAAAATGTTGTATCCCGTATTTTTTATTTCTTTCAAATAGTTGTCAATAAGCCATTTCCTCCAAGGGGACTGAACAGTGTTGTGAGCCTTTTCACACAGAGGGAAAATGGACTCAAGGAAAACTGTTTACTGCAGTCAACCCTGAATACTAAATAACGTCAGTTAAAAAAAATTTAGCGACTAAACAGAGTCAGATTCTGAAGTGGAAGGAAATTATCATAGAAATGGTTAGAGTTAGTATGATTTCTTTTAATTCTTCCAGATAGCAGGTATGTTAAGACTGAAAATTATTTTTGTTAAGACTGAAAATTATTTTTGTGAAAGCCCACATTTTAAAAAAATTATTATCTTAAAATATGAAGATGATCAGAAAAGGTATCTCGCACCAGTTGTCCATTACCTTAAAAGTCTTGCTCATTCACTATCACTAACAAAATTACATTTTTATTTTGGAATTCTGAAACTGTGTTGAAAATATTCTTTTGTCAAAAAAAACAAAAGCATTTTATTCACAAGTGTTTTGGTTAATACATTTTATGAGCTTTTACTACAATTTTGCAATTAAAAATTTACCACTTGATACCAACTTTCTTCTCTCCAGGGAAAATTTGTCATATTTTCAAGATATCTTTAATTTTTTAGCCAGAAAAATAGAGCCAATAACATATTTCTGACTAACAGTATGACTCTAAAACTTTCAAGCATTTTTTATATTTTTTCCAACTAAGAAAGGTCCGGAAAAAAAGACATCATGATTTCATTATTGATAGTATCATTGTTACTGATAAGTATGCAGGTTGATTTTCTATAAAGAAAAAGACAGCCAAACTATCTCCAAGCTAGCTGATGAGAACAGGATTGAGTGTACAGACATTCAGCAGCAACCAGGAGCCCTAGTGACAGAGCAGAACTGTGTTATGTACCTTGCTGCAAGACGAGAATCAGACTTCTACGGTAGAGAGTTAGTAGGAAACAGAAAGGAAGAATGCAGATCTTTTTGCAGAGTGCTTCATAAGCTAAGGTTTTCAGCTTTAGTCAGGTCAAAAAGAGAAGTCAAGCACAGAAGAATCAAGCAAAATGGTGGTATTTAAGAAATGACGAGCTAGAACCAGTGACAAGACATGATCAGACTGTTTTATGTAACCATAGAATATAAACAAGGCTAAAGAATAGATTTCTCTCCTTAGAAATAGGATGGTAAATTAAGTGCATCCCCTTAACATATTTGTAAAATGACGGCTTCACGCTAGTGACCGTAAGAAGAGGAACACTCATGTTTGTGCTGAAGGACCTACCCTCAGAAAAGATACGCAGACATATGCATTCCCCCTCCATGAAACATCGAAAGCACAAGGATAATTTAGCCCTAATAGGCTGTGCCACGTTTTAGTATTTCTTCACACCGTAAGGTTTATTAGGATTTCAGCAGTAAGTATCTTTTCCTTCCTAATGGAACATAAAATTATACTACTTATGTATATCTTTCATGAAATATTTACAGGGCACCGTTTGGTTTGTGATTCATTTTCAAGAGTTCCTTTAAAATCAAGTATTTTGATTTTTTTTCTGGAACTGGCTCCTGTAGTTCCCAGCGCAGGTCTGCAGGTCAAGAAGTGTCTGGTGCCTGCTGGCTTTGTCCTAGGTCTTTGCATAGCTTGGCGCTTGCATGTGTATTAGAAATGAAGGTTAATGCTCTAACCTTCTGACTCGGGCTCAGAAGTAGGCACTGCTCTTTCCTTTCTGATCTTGTGGGAATTTCAGGGAACGCAGGCATTTGGAAAAAAAAAAAAAAAAAGATGAAGTAGATTTTTTTGTATGATGATGTCAGCATAAGCTCTGCCTTATTTTGGTGTGATTGAGTTATATGATTGGAGACCAAGCCGTGTTGGCCACTCAGTTTGTTCAACGTTTGTTAAAAGTTAAGGTAACAACTACACAAACAAGTTCTTTCAGCAAACAAAACTTCACTAAGAAACCACTGCTTCTGCTCTCTAGGTTTAACACCCAACATGGAAAGACTAAAGGTCAAAAACCCTGGAAACATCAAGCTTTGATTACTTTTCCAGCAAGGTCCAAGGATATTCTTCTGCCATGAATCCCTGTCACACGTTACATTTTTTCATCTGCAGGTTGACATTATCTGTGGCCAGGTTATAGCCATTTGTTCTTCTGCCAATGTTATCCTCAAGCTCTTCATGTTTAATGTTGAGCTTTTATAAAAAGCATCCACGTTGCTGGAAATGCCTTAACCCTACCCATTCTTGTATCATATTTGCCTTTATCATAGCTATCTTTGTGACTAATTATTCCCCTAAAACTTACTATTCTACAACTTCTAACAGGAAAGGCTAAAGTTATTTCTTGTCTCATTATAGCCACGTAGGGGAAGGACAGGCATGAGCAACAAGAACACATGAAAAAAGGTATGAAAACACTGCAAATTGCATCATATTTGGTATGAAGGTGTAATAACTTACATGTTCTTCTGTATTGGGTGTGATAGATTTCTCCACTAAGATCATATATTTTTATTGCTGCTAACTTGACTACATGGGGTTTAATCTTTTTGAGTAAGATTCAATATTCTTAACTGGTATATTCTGAAGTAGTCTCTTTATGTATGGGGAGAGCCAGTTTTCTGATAAGAAAGTTCTCTTTTTACGATTCATAGGGGTGTGTGTGTGTTGTAAGAGCCTGTGAGATCTTGGTGCTGAATGGGCTGCATGAAGCTATGAGGCTTGGGATGAATTTTAAAAAAAAATCACTGTTAACACTGACATTATCAGTTTAACTTAAGGTGTGTTTCTTTCCCCATTTTCTGAGAGCTAAGAGCATGGGTACAGACAGCTTCCACAGCTGAGGGGTTGAGGTAGATCAGTGTGACCGTTTGTCTGTGCCTCGAGACGTTAGGTAATAATTTGGAAACATGGCTTCCAATCAAATTCTTAGGTTTCTTTAAAAGTACCTGGAATGTTATCTTCCCCTTCTATATAGAAGTTTGAAAATTGGTTGTATTCATCTGGTGCCTTGACTAGCATGCTCTGATGATAATGCAATATTAACATTAACCCACTGCTATATGGATGTACTCCTACTTTTCTTTGATTTGGTAACTGTATAGTTTAATTTCACCTTGGCAAGAAGCACCAAAAGTAGTTTCCTTTTATACTATGCTTGCTTTAGCTTAATTTTATTAATTCGGCTTTAATAAAATCTATAAAAGGGTACCCTGAGTTACAAAGAGCAATATAGGCCAGAGCCCTTAGTGAACTTCAGCATGTTTAACTAGGAACCTATCTGATCTCCTCTAAAATTAGTCTTATGGTTCTCAACAAAATCTTACACTGCAGCTGACCATATTGTACCTGTTCCTGTGAACAATCCAGAGCTTTTACTCTCCAACAATTTGAAGGGATTTGAATGATAAGGGGAAAATAATTAACAGGAGAAATTATTTGTTTGGTTTCCCAGGGAAAACCCTGGAGGAAATACTTCCTTTCAGGGGGAAAAGAAGTATTAATGACTTGCGTGATGCACCTTTCCAGGAAGTGACCAACTCATTTCCTTGGACGTGATGGAAACTAGAAGCCCACCTGAGTCTTGCAATAGCCCTTGGGTAGATAAAATTTTACTAGCAAATACCTCAGTTACTATTCTGAGGCACTGTTCTACAGATGCCTTTCTATTCCTTTAACATGTAAACTTGTTTTCCATGCATAGTGCATCAGCATTTAGCATCTTTAGTATCTTCATAACTATCAGCAATGATATCAAATTCCCAAGAATAAACTGAATAAACACAAAAGACCTAAGTGAGGGAACCGAAAAAATTATTATGAGACCTGAACTTTGACTTTCTTGTTTTCCCCCCTCTGATGATGTTTCTAAGCCTTACTTGCTAAATTACGTTGCCTAGACTAAAAAAAAATGTAATCATGTACATGATTTATGACTGATTTTTCATTGCTGGAGCATATTTCAAGGAAACGTTATGGAACTTACTGTATCTTTTAAAGAAGCATTGTCATGGAGTGTAGTTTTGGAAGATTCTGTGCTAAGAATGTGTTGGTCTGGATGTTGTTTGACCTAGTGAAAGCTGTTTTGCATTTATCAGTTTCAAGACCTGTAATCCTAAACATATTGTTGCCTTATCTAAAAAGTAAAAGCAACGTGCAAATGCTTGTTTTCATATTTTGTGATTATTTATTCTCTGGTTTCAGTAGTTTTTTACTGCTGCAGATACCTTTGTACTGCTTTCAAATTTTCTCCAATCCTTTTTCTTTCCAGACTTCAATACAAGGAGGAAAAAGTATTTTGAAATTTTCATCAGACTCTTAGTTTTGGTTCAAGGTTTTAATTTCTTTTTGCAATTAAAAGTAAGTTTGGACTCAGGAAATAAGTTTCTAAAAATAAATACATAAATTCTACTTAAATCCATCTTAAGGTTCAGCTCCTAAACTTGTCCACAAACCTTTTCATTCCACATGAGAGTACACTAATTGCCAGCATTTTATATCTTTATAGGGAAAAGTTCCACTATTTTCATAACGAACATCAGGGGAGCAGATGTGCATTCCGTGTCTACTGAAGTCTACGGCAGCAACAATGCACCTCATTTCAGAGAAAAGGTGAGGCTCCAGGAAAATAGAGACTGAAAGACTCCTCTCAAGAGTGCTCTCGTCGTTTTTCCGGTGGAGAGGTCCTCCCTCTCACGTTCCTGCTGCCTACCCTTGCTACCTACCCCGCTTCAAGCCATTAATTGTTCATTCCATTCTGCTGGGTGCAAAACCTGCAGGCAGCACACCTATTGCATTTGTCTTCAATTTTTGTGTCTTTTTTTCTCTCAGCACTCTCCCCGAACACACCTCATCCTACATTTCAGATGGGCTTACTTCCCCTGTCGTCAGTTCTTGCTTTGTTTCTTAGTTATAATGCCACTCTCCCGAGTCGGGCAATTACCTTAAATATGCAGCATTGTTATGGACAGAGCAGCTCTTCCAGCTTTACTTATGTTCCTGCTTCTTGCTGCCATTGACTTTGTTATATAGGTCTTCCCAATGTATTCTCTTTTGGCAGTAGAAGATCAATCATCCTTTCGTGCCCAGGTATCAGACACTGCAGTCCTCCTGAGCCTGCATTTGCTTAGCTTTATAGCCTGTTCTTTTGTTACAACATGCTGAAGGTCAAACTCTGATTTAGCTCTTTCCCACAGATTACTGGAATATTTTTCCTTAATATTTACTCATAATATTACTAACTATCCTAAGAAACAAAATCAAACTGAGGCTAAGCTTTGTTCTTCATTGTTTGACAAGGGATGCCATAATCTGGGAAAAAATATTGCACCCTAAAATGTTTTCGGCATACTAGACCCACGCAAAAGATTCAGCAGAACCATGCAAAGGTCAGGGCAAGCAGGGCACCTACTCTGAGTGTCCACTTAAGAGACATGGGCTACAGACAAAAAACAACCTCGGGATTTTACAGATGGCTCCTGCCGCCACCCAGGAACAAAAGATTCAGGCCGGCAGTGACGCAGGAGAAAGGAGGCAGCATGGGCGTGAGGGACCCCTGGCCAACTGGCTGGAACCCTGAGGAGGGAGACATGCTCACAGGGAAGAGAGGGTGCCCTGGTATCAATTTAGCATACAGGGGGTCTGGCTGTGCTTTTATAATGCAGGTTGTACAAACCGCTATCATCCAACAACTCTCATCTTGGAATTCGTTCTGTAGAGTCATAAATCTATTTTCATAGCATAATGTCTTTGCAGCATACAGTCTTTCAAATATATAGCCTATCTAAAGTGCAAGATTGCCTGTACTCCATGAAATGCAGCTGTGCTGAACCAATAATACAAAAACTCAGCTAAGTGGAAGGACAACAGAATTAGTGGTTACACAAAATACACAAAAATGAAGAATAGAAATGGCAGCTATTCCCGACAGTAACTGTGGTTGATATCCCATGTTACCTCATCTTGTTGGCAGATAAATAATTACTCTGACAACAGCAGTGCAGAATTCATCCTACAATCGTAACTTTAGCCATCTACTTTAGATCATAATACATAATTTACAAATACAGAACCACTAGAACAAATGACCTTGTTCAAACGTCACCATCCTACTCAGCTCTTCCACTTCGCTTTGTATTCCAAGTTTACTTTACTTGAATGGCAAAACAATACATTTTTTAATTGCATTAGCCTTAAGAGCCCATGAGAAAGTGAGCTAAGTTTTCTGTTCTCTCAACAAGTATTGGCAGGCTTATGAACTGTGCGGCAGGTACTAAGCATAAATAAGAACAGCTCCACTGAAATTGGTAATGTCTGATGACTTATACGCACTGAGGACCTGAACAGGATTACAAATTGCAGAGTCATTTCTGTCCTTAACTACAGATATGCCACCTCATCGCAGAATGAATTCCTACAGGCGGAGCTTAGGGTCTAACTGAGCTTACAGAATATTTATGGATGGTGATGATGCATGAAAAGGAAAGGATTTTGCGTGGTTTTCACTTCCATCTGAACTTTCACTTAGAATATGAATGCTTGTTTTCTAACTTGAACTCTGGTAGTAAAATTTTTAGGAATCTTCCACTGAAACAATGAACTTCAATACTGGAAACCTCACCTTGCATGTGTTCAAGATGCAGCTGCACCTTTCATTTGTTTCCAAATATATTGGTAAGCAAGTATCTCAAAACAGTCTTAAGAAACTCCAATTACTTTACACTTCTGCAGACAAACATTCCAACAAGGAGGTGCCTGACTAGTAAACTAGTGAAGACCAAAAAGATGTTTTCTAGCTGGAATTGTACAGAACCAGAATTGTCAGGGAAAGCAAACATACCTGCAACATCTTGAGTAAGTGCAGTGATTAAATGTACTACCATTATGTTCATCCATGTTCAATTTGAATTTATACTGAAACAAGTGAAGTGGAAGGCTGCTGGCATTATCTGAAATAAGGTGTGCATGATAGGTGAGGAGGACAGAGAGCTCGTGCAAAGGAAGAACAAAAGAAGCCTGGGTGACTGCGGGAAGGCTCAACATGTAGGAGGAAGACAGCTAAGTGAGCTCAAAAAAATATGTGGGAATAATAACAAATGTTTATTAATTAGAATAAATTTAGCCTGGAGAACTGGAAGATGCTTTAACACAGAAGTTCTAGAAGTGCATTCTCATAGGATTAGTTAAGGAGAAAAAGCTTTGCTCCCTTTAAAATTTATAACAGGATTATACGATGCTGTGTCTGTGGAAGTAGGGGATTTTCTTAGATACACAGAAAACCCCATTAGCCTAATGCTTCTAATACATTAAAATTCTAAAGGTTTCTGAATTTTTGAAGTGAAGTAAGTGGAGAATAAATGGCAGAGGTATCAAGTCCAAGAGGCAGTGTAATTTTTTTTTTCTTTTGCATTATGTGGACTGCAGATAGAATAAAAATTGTACTTTTTTTTTTGTACTGTTTAAGAAGATTCAATGAGACTATATTTGTGCTTACAAATAATGACAGAAATATCTACTGATTTAAAATTAATACTTCATTACAGAACTCCAGAAAATAATCTAATCTAAATGTATAATGGCTCGACCTCTCTACGATATAGCACTCTAGAAACCTAGGAGGAAAATACCTTGTGGTAATTCCAGTATGTCTTTTCACAACACATTCTTCATGGATGCCACTGAAACAATTATCCCTCTTACAGGAAAGGTTAAAGTTATTTCTTTTCTCATTATAGCCACACAGGGGAAGGACAGATGTGAGCAACAGGAACACATGAAAAAAGGTATGAAAACACTGCAATTTGCGTCATATTTGGTATGAAATTTTGGCTTCCTCTTTTATCAGCTGGACTCTTTATTCATTATTCATTCCTTTTATGGACCTAATCATAATGGGTTTAACCAGAGAGAAAATAGCATAATCTATTGACGTAGGGTCTCAGCTTTCAATCAGAAAACCAGAAAGTTTCTCCTGGCTGAGCTGTGTGATGCTGAGAAAATTACTTTGTCCTTTTATTCTCCAAAATACCCAACTGCAAGATGGAGACAAGAGCATTTAAATACAAACTGTGGGATCAACAGATATAAAGCACTTCCTAAGAGCAAAATATTTTGCTTATGTTCATAACTTGAACAGACACTTGCTCAATATTCAATACTTGCTTATGTTCACGGAGCTTTTCTGTGGCATTTGGAGCTACCATAGTACTTTGGGGCCAACCAGACTTAGCCTTTGCTGTTAGAATATACTCATCAGTAACAAACTCATTGGGAAGATGATGGCTTAATATCCCACTTTGAAACACTAAAAATGCACCTTGACTAAGGAGAAATGTATAGTAGCCCAACTACTATAGAGCCACTGACAATTAGCAGCAGGACACTCACCCAACAGTAAAGGCTTTTAGCGTACAGGACTACAGTTGCAATGACTGTATTGGAGCAAAATTCCAAGTGATGACTTCAATGTTCCCCTGCCCTCCCTGACCCAGAAGGGCAGCTCTGCCTTCCGTGTCTTTCTAGCCAATGTTTTTCTAGCACGTGAGATGATTCTTTTGAAGAGTCAGTTGGTTAAGACCTGCATTCTTCATTCATGTATTTCTTTCTTCTTAATTCTTAGGCAGAATGTTTTCTGCGTACACTTCTGTTTGTGCTTCTTTTTCTTGTTTACTTTGCAGTATTACTGTGCTTTACTTCTGCTGCCCAGAGTCTCGGTTTGTAAGCCAACAGCTGAAATCACTTTCACATTGTCTGGCATAGCTCTGACCAGGAACACTTTGGACTATAGTTTGGTAAGGGAGATGCCCTAAGAACTAGACAATGGAAACACTGCGGCAACACAAAACTCACAGAGAAAGCTTGTATCAAAAAACTACCTAA
>WEKW01025704.1:60826-75146 GCA_013389905.1 Sula dactylatra | reverse complement strand
CTGCCCAAATGTTTATTTTTGATTCATATCTGATCAGCTAAAACATCCATATGGTTTGCTTTGGAAAGAACCACCAAACTTGTTTTTGAAAATAATATGGGCCAGCAAATATTCACTCAGTCAATTTTCAGAAAGCTTTATGAATCAGAAACACTGGCATTTCTTAAATTACTGGGTGCCTGACTTAGCACAATCTGTCATTGGTTAAAAAACAGAAAAGTGATGAAATCCCCTTGGTGTTCTTTGGAACAGGGGCAGATGGCTCCCATCTCCCTGAAGAAGTTTTATTTTGTTTTCCTCCTCTTCTCTCAAAACAGAAACTTGGTAACACTGTGACAGAAACATACGACACAGAATAACAAGTTCAGGCACTTTATGAGAAGCAGACATATTGTTTTAAAGCAGAATAGTACTTTCATGGGAACTGAAGTCTTTATAGGATTCTAAAATGCCTGGATGACACCAGGATATATATCTCCAAAATACGTACAAGCAAAACTACTTTCAGACTCGGTGGGGGGGCGGGGAGAACCCGAAACAGAACTTCCATTATGTGGCCTGATCTAAGGCGCTGATGTAGGTAATAAGCAGTGCTGAAATCTTTGAATCCCTCACAGTTTTCTACAACTATGGAATGGTCTCTCATACTTTCACTAACACAGATGAAAACCAGAGTTACACAAGACAACCATTGGCCTTCCCAGCAATTTGCTAACAAGCAGAGACACGGAGAAATCTGAGAATCTTTGGTTCTGTTCTGGGCTTAGGAAAATCAGATTTTATGGTGGGCATAGGCCCAGTTTTATTTCCTTATAAAAACCTGCTTTGCATCACCGCTTTTCTGTTCCTGTTATTTGTCTTTGTGTTTCTGCACAGTTTCAAATTTCCTTAGCCACCCAGCTCATCACCTGCTCACCAGTTACTTACAGCTGGGCTTTCCTCTCGTCATGGTCACGGTTTAACCCCAGCCGGCAACCAAGACCCACGCAGCCGCTCGCTCACTGCCCCCGGTGGGATGGGGGAGAGAATCGGAAGAGTAAAAGTCACAAAACTTGTGGGTTGAGATAAGAACAGTTTAATAACTGAAATAAATTTATAAAATAGTAGTAATAATAATAATTTTTTAAAAATTGTAATGAAAAGAGAAACAACAAAAAGAGACAGGGGAACAAAAGCCAGGAAAATCAAGTGCTGCAACCACTCACCACCTGCCAACCAATGCCCAGCCCATCCCCAAGCAGCGATCGCTGCCCCCCAGCCAACTCCCCCCAGTTTATATACGGAGCATGACGCCATATGATACGGAATAGCCTTTTGGCCACTTGGGGGTCACTGTCCTGCCTGTGCCCCCTCCTGGCTTCTTGTGCACCCAGCAGAGCATGGGGAGCTGAAAGGTTCTTGACTAGTGTAAGCCCTGCTCAGCAACAACTAAACCATCAGTGTGTTATCAACGTTATTCTCATCCTAAATCCAACACATGGCACTACACCAGCTGCTAGGAGGAAAATTAACTCTATCCCAGCTGAAACCAGGACACCCCTCTACTGATACTTAATGTCTTTCCTCCAAATTTTCCCATCCAAACTCTTTCTCTTTGAGCCCCCAGCAGGTTCTGCACATCTTCCTTCTGTGTAAAGTCAGGGAAGAACTTCTGCATGGCACAACTGAGAGCAGAGGAAAGCTAGCATCTCCATTTCAGTATCAACTGCACTCTGCAGTTACTGCAGACAGGTAACAAAAATAATAGTCCCACTTAGGGTAGGTTAGACAGGAGAGTGCCCAGTAAAAGAAGTCCTGATTTTCAACTAGATTTTAAGGGGCAAATATTTCCTTTCCATGGAAGGTGTATGTTTGTGAATCATTTTGGCATGAAAAGAGCAGGAACATATAGAGGTGTATCTGTTCTTCAGATCACAATGTGGATTTCCTAGAGTAGAACTGACTGTAAAAAGGAACTAGTATCAATCTGCATAATCTCAGACCTGCAACTGTATTAGCAATAGCTAAATTAACATTATATTAGGACCTAGGTTTAAGCATTTCCTCCTTAAATTGTGGTTAATTTTAGCTTGGCATGCATCTAACCAACACTGAAGTTAATAATCAGGACTCAAGGCTAGTCATGCATAAGGGTACACTAGTAGTTTAGTAGCTTTAGAGGATAAAACTCATTTGTTTAGCTGGTAACAACTTTTCTCAAGCACAGCCATTTGAACTGTGATTGATAATCTGGGGTCTATGGATAATCTGAGTTATGATTGCACAACGAAGCCTCTCAGACAACATAAATTATCCAATACAGGACATTATTGTATTATTCATGAAAAAGTTGGGAGGGGAGAGAGAGAGAAAGAACACAAATATTGAAAGTAATTTCCAAAAAAATAGCTGTGAACATATATTTGAGGAATTTGGGGTAAGACCATAAAACAATTGTAAATGGATTTGTCAGATTTATATATAACATAAAATTTAAAAAAAAAAAAAAAAAAAGATAAAATTAAATTGGAATTTTCAGCAGGCATTTCAAAAGAATTTAAAATTCCTTAATTGATGACCACTGAACTACATTTTGTGCATGAAGGTGACCCACTTAACAACTCAGGACCTGTCATTTGTACACAGTGCTGACCAACCTTGACAAGTATTTTTCCAAACCCCTTCTTTTTCCCATTTTTGCTGTCCAAATTTCTCAGCAGAAAGCACAGCTGCAGCTATGCTCTTCCTTCTGCAGTGACAGTACTCCCTCAGAACACACATGCGATTAACAACGTCAAATCTCACCTTACAGCAGTTTTCACCAAAGCTCCAGGTAATTTTTTCAGTGTATACTTAGAGCTTCATTGTAATAGTTCACCTTTTGTCCTCTACCCAAGTTAATAGCTGTTGGGAGTTCCTTTTGAAGGTTTTTGTTTGGGTTCCCCCCCACTTCCACAGAAGCTTCCAGAATTGTTTGCCTTTCAAACTGTTAGAGCCCATCTTCAAGGAGAACTTTAAAACCCTGATCATAGCTGCAGCTGAAGTGATGCAGAAATCCCCTCCAGCTATCTGCAGGATTCTTCTGTCAGCAACCCGAGTGTCAGTCCTCTCCAGCAAGACTTGTAACAAAGCTTTAGTCAACTCCCACAGGTTCAAAGGGAAAAGCTCTCTGCGCGGGATGATGTTTATTTAGGGAATAAATACTCCTTTGTCACACTGGAACCCAAAATTTCAGAGGCAGATATATTCCATTAGGAGAGTTTTGTTCTGCTATAATTTTTTCTGAGTGTACACAGCACAACAACAGTTCTCCATTTCCAAGTGGATGAATTACATAGAGGCCACTATATATATATTTAAAAAACCAAACCAAACCAAACAAAAAACCAAGTACATGCTGTTGAAATATTTTACGATTTAATCTGTTTATTTAACCATGATTCATTGAGATATTTAAGGGATCGGGTATTTGCTAACTATGAGGAACAAGCTCAATCATTTGTGCCTAATGATTAACCTCAGCCTGGAGAAGAGGAGGCTGAGGGGAGACCTTATCACTCTCTGCAACTGCCTGAGAGGAGGTTGTGGTGAGGTGGGGGGTTGGTCTCTCGTCCAAAGTCACTAGTGATGGGACGAGAGGAAATGGCCTCAAGTTGCATCAGGGGAGGTTTAGATTGGATAATAGTAAAAATTTCTTCACCGAACGAGCGGTCAGGCACTGGAACAGGCTGCCCAGAGAGGTGGTGGAGTCACCATCCCTGGAGGGGTTCAAAAAACGTGCAGACGTGGTGCTCAGGGGCATGGTTTAGTGGTGGACTTGGCAGTGTTAGGTTTACGGTTGGACTTGATGATCTTAAAGGTCTTTTCCAACCTAAACAATTCTATGATAATACACTACAGAACATTACAGGTCACAGTATCAATACCTAAATCAAAGCCACTTTAACAACAACTTACAGAGAAAAAAGATTGCTCCTTAAGCTAATAAATATTATAGAAGACTAAAAGATCTCAGAAAAGAATGATAAAGCTTTACAAAGAGGCAGAGGGACAGGCAGGACAAATGAAATTTAAAACAGAGAGATGTGGACAAGCAAAAAACCAACAACTAAGAAGACAAGAGGAAGAGGAAACATGGATTCCCTCTGGTCAGATGCAGGAGAAAGATTGGGGTACATATAAAATTGGGACAAAACTAATACTGAATATACAATAACACTTCAGTAAAAAGATTTCTAGAAATAAAAATATCTAAAAATAGAGAACAGACAATAGAAATAAAAAAATAGAAATGTACTTTAGAAAAATCTATCTATATTGGCCTAGATCCTCAATAAACACATGAATATTCATCCATCTACAATGAGCAGAAATTTTAATATAAAGTAAGAAGTGTCAATAATACCTTCAATAGTTTCCAGTCAAAGCCTAACATGTTTTATCCACATGTTGACATAAGTACACTTTATTAGTTTAATATTCTGAACACAGTAGCTTGAAGATGTAATATTCTATTTTCTAATAAGAATTCTAAGGGTGATATATTGGGTAAAGAACATGAATGATGCTGACAATAGTCGTTGTCAGACTCAGACTTGCTGTTACGGTCAGTGATTAGCTTAACAGTTCAATGCCCTGAAAAAATCTGTATTGGCTAACTGTGGAGAAGTTCTGGCCAAGTCCTTCGAAAGCCGGCCAGGAAGTGAAGAGAACCTGGCCTCAGAAAAGACCATGAACAGCTGAGATTTCTGGAAAAGAAGCCTGAATGATTTGGAAGATAATTTCAGTATAATTATATGGAAACAGACCAAGGAATGACATGGATTATTACAACAAAAATAGTTGTAATAGAAGAAGCAGGTGAAGTAATAGGCATAAATTCAGTTTCTCCTGCTGTGTTACCGTCTATGAACAATTCATAAACTACTTATTATTTTATAGTAATGCTTATGTATTACATGGAAAACACATGCACTAATCTTTTATCAACTGGTTTTGTGTCTCTGAAATTTAATAAAAATGTCTTAAAACTATCTATCTGAACGTATTTGACCTCAAGCTAGGAAGGTGGATTTCACTAATGCAATTCTGTCCAAAAGAAATACACCTCTTAAAAATATATCCAATATATATATACTTAGAGAGCGATTCAAGAACCATTCAGAAGTTAGATGTCTGGTAAAGGCTAGTCATCTTGGCTCCCTCTGTAATCAACTGAGTAAGATATGCAGTTCGAGATGGTGATTCTTGTATCCTACGTTTGCCTTGTATGAACAGCGGCTCCTTTCCCAGGAGCACTGTGCTGGCTGACTGACTTAGACTAGCTACACTAGCTACCTGCTTTTTAGGCAAATAAAGATCAGGGAGGTGAACTCCAGCCCTACGGCAAAGAATGTTCTGTTCGTATTTGTAGATGTCTTTCCTCATGGAGGAGGCAAACTAACCAAACCTAGGAATACCTATTTTGAATCACATTTTTTTGCTTGGTTGGTTTTGGTAGATCTTACTTCAAAAAATGCCTCTTCTCAAAAGTTGAACTGAAAAGTATTCCAAAAATTCCTGCAACCGCACATGCACATTTCAAACCTGATTCAATCTGGTAGCCAGAAAGTCAGAGTTTGCTGTTTATTATCCATGCTTGCTGGATAATCTTCAAGGCATATATATACTTCACATCCAGAGAGTATATATTCCTTTATTAGAAACATATTGTTTTCTGTGCAGGGAGCCTGCAAAACATACCAATCGGTAAAGAGTATTGTCTCATCAATTTAATGACGCAAAACAAGTAAGTTATTTTACTGTTGTTTCCATACAACAAAACATTAGTACCTGTGCTCTCACTGATAATCATTGCCTTTATAAAGGAACTCAGGCAAGTTTTTGTTTTGATTTAATAATTTTTTCTATTCCTCCGCAAACTGAGTCAAATACTTATACATGGTAAATCACCCTCAAATGTTCAGTCTGGGTTTGTCTGCTGATAGTCCTCCAAAAGGCTATAGGAAACAGTAACTCACCTCCTGTTCAGCACTGGGAAGTTAATTCCCCTGGAATAGACATACACCCTTTTCCTCAGCTAAGGCTAAGCTTAAGAGTGTAAGAGCACGAGCCATACCCACGCACACACCCAAGGGAATGTCCATAGGACAACAGCAACAACAAAAACCACCACAACCAAAATTTACAGATCTTGAAATATCACTGTTAAAGCTTCATAGCTTTTATTCCTCTCTTTTGGTTATTTGCATTTTTTTCTTCTCCAAAATCTAGAAAATAAAGAAAAGCTCCATGCACAGAGAAATGAAAATGCAAAGGACTGGTTAGCAGTGCTTACTGTTAGAAGCAGGAAAAAAAAAACAGAACAAAAAAAATAATAATACCTCCAATTCTCAATGTGATTTTATTTAAACTTAAGCTCTATATAGGTATTTATTTATCTACAGTATTTGGAAGAACTAACAATCATTCTGTTTTAAATCCTAGAAAATAGAAATAAATTTAAGTTTTGAACATTTTTTTCCACTTGAACTGTTGAAATAAATTATGATAAAAATAGGAAGCATTTGAACGAAAAGAAAAATGCCAATGCTCTGAGCATGAGCGGAGAGCATTTCAACCCCTAAATGTTTTTGACAAGAATTATTGCATTTTTATTTTCAGATATTAAAAGTTCATCTACAGGAGGTTGCAATTCTTGTGAACAATGCTGCCATATTGCTTCCAGAAATATTGCTTTCTGTATAAATCAAATAACTTTGAAAATCAGGTTTTATCATGACTCCAAAAGAGTAGTAACACAGACAAGATATTTTGCAAACCTGCAATATTTGTATTTCTATTTCCAATTAAAACCTGTCTTGTATTTAACACTGTGCTTTACAGCCTGGTTTTGAATTGCTATAATTACACATCTGAATATGTATATAATGGAAATGGGGCAATCAGAGGCAAGTAGTTTTCCAAAATTTTATAAATAGCAAGTTTAAAATATATCAACAGATGTGCTGAGGGGTTTTCTTGATAAAATGATGCTGATAATTAAAAAGAAGAATTAATGTATGATTTGCAGAGTCTTTATAGTTAATTACAGTGGCATTGGTTCATTATAATGGCTGTTTTAAATGATTGACTAGATTTAGAAGTGTTAACGTCCCCAGATTAACTCAGGCTCTCCAGAACTGTCCTTTATTTCTAGTGTGTAACAAACTACATGAAGTGTTGGGGGGATTTTTGTTTGTTTTAATTTTATGGCAATGAAAGATCTAAAATCGTTGCATTTCTGCAGCTGGAACAGTCCTTATGCTTACAGAGGCTTGTCCTTAATGAAACAGTAACTGGCATTGCACCATCCATGCAAGATGCTTGAATGAATGCCTCCTTGACTGCGGCACCCTAACCCCACTTTGGACATGGGACGGAGCCCTGTATTGCTTACTTGAGTTCTGTGGCCAAGACCTAACTCGAAGGAGCCCTTGAGTCTATCACATCAGACACATTTATCTTGCGATACTTTGTCTTCTACTAAAACGACTGCTGTATTGCTTATATGGGAAACCAATTTTTCGTTATTTCCTTAAGAGATGTGACCTACAGAATAGATGCAGAGACAGTGTGAATTGCCTTGGTGCTATATTTGCCAGGCCATAAACTGAAATAGAATGAATTTTCAGATTCATTGTATTTAAAAAAAAAAAAAAAAAAAAAAAATCTGTTTTCCTTCATATTTAGGATATTTTATTCTATTCACAAAACTGCTACATATTTTCCCAACTTATAATCTTGTCCATTAGGTACAAATGTTTACATCATAAAACTTGAGTCATATGATAAAAATCTGTAACAGTGCTTTTATAGCAGCTATTATAACAGCTTTGGAATTAACGCTGAACTCAAGGCTAGAGAACAGCAATTATTCATCTGGATTTATTTGGAAGGAGCAAAACTTCCCTTACAATTGGTTTAGCAAAACAATTACTAGACAACAGAGAACATTAGAAAGAAGAAGGTAGCCCCAACAGGAATCGTGGTTTTAAAAGTGCCTTACAGAAAAATTGGTATATTTATCTTATCAAAAGCTTAAGAAGGGACTTGACCAGTGTGTGTAAGTACCACGGTGAGAAGAAAATACAGGATCTCTAAGGAAGCAGAGAAAAGCTTCATATGAGCCATTTGAATAGATATTTGAAACAATTCTAAATCTGAAGGGTTAATTGATAGACTAAATTATCTGATTTAGTCTATCAATCAGACTAAATCATCTGGCCCTCTCTCCAGGTAACCTGTCCTAGCAGAGGGAGGCATCCATCTTCCCCCAAGATAACCTAAAATTAGGGGCTTGTCTACCACCACAAAGATTATGTCCTTCTTTCTATGAACGAATCAGATCACCCAGACCTTAGGTCCAATACCAAGATCAATAAAGTTTTATAAAGATAAATGATCTCATTAATTTTTATAAATGTAGCTTTTTTTTAATTGCCTGAAGTAGAATAGAAAAAACAGCAATAGGTAAATTCAGTGGAAAAAGCACCAGTATGTTAAGCGTACACATATGCATAGCTCTACGTTCACTACACTAGAAATCAGTGGCAATTAGTACACTGTACTAATTATGTATTAGTACATACATCAGTAGGCATACATTATTGCAATGTATTATTGCATCCTGGTCAAATTATTGACTTGGTCTTTAGAACGCCAGCGCAGAGCACAAATGCTGCTTCACTTACAGTTTTCATTTGCGCTACCTTGCTTGGTCTCTGCATTGAATAACGGTCCCTGTTAGAACTCCTGTCCTAAAAGCAGCGAATACACAATGCATTTGAGAGTAACAACTCCAAGTATCATTACACTGCTTTTCCTGGCATACACAGGATGCTTAAGCATTCCGTAAGGGAAACGTTGTGAATGCAATATGAAAGAGTGAATTCTGATTTGGAAAGTCACCTTATGCAAACGTTAATTACTCTTTGGTTATGTTGATTTGGGGGGGTTCATAACGAAAGCAGTACATTTCTTGCTTAAAGTGTCACACTTCTAAAGGACTGCAGTAAGACAACGCAATCAAACCAGCAGATTTCGTTTACTCAGTCAGGAGATACGAGCACAACTGTTTCTCATTTGAAAACTTGCCACAGGGAGTAAGTGAATCAGATTAAAGACAGCATGCTGTGAACAGCATTGCAAACGATCTGCTATAACATCCAGGCACCCTCACTCAATAGGCTGACATTCACCACTGAGGTTACTGAAACACAAGTAAAAGAATTTTAACTGCATCAATATTTTAAAGCAAGCCAAGTCAAATACTAGTTTGAGTTCAGTGATACCTATAATTATGAAGTTATATCACGATACAATTTACAGAACATCCAAGAGTCTTGTAGAACAACGATGTTGCACTTTTAAAAATCCGGGCATTTATTTCATCCTGTCATAGATTTTTCTTAAGTACTTACAGTCCTTAGAAGCATGAATCTTATTGATTTCAGGTGGGGGTTTTGCTTCTAAGTCACTACATGCTTCTAAAAATCACATTTTCTGGCATAAGTTTCTTAAATATGCTGCTCATCCTTTGCATAGTTATTTCACCTAAAGAGCTCCTGAAGATTTTTTAACCTCACTTTCATAACATCTGCCAGTGCAGCTGGTTTTGCGTGTGCAAAGTAACATGGTTTACATTACATTTTACCCTTTGAAATCTAAACATAGTGGATATCTAAACAGTGACAAATCCTAAGATGTCATCTCAAGGGTTTTATTTAAGCGAAAGAAACCTGGAATAAAGTGTTACACACAGCGAAACTAAAATCAGACATTCTGTATTTGATAAAACTATAATAATCAGTTAAATTTCTTTTTTGTTTAAACGAGCATGTTCGATACAATACTCAGTCAGGCAGAAGTTAAGAATCTGCTTATTAAACATTTGGTAGATTTTATAACAAGCTCCCAAAACTTAATTTCCACTGGCATGTTTAACAGTCCTGTTAAACCCTAACAGAAAATTAATTCCCTTAAGAGCTCATTTGTACAGCTCCAAGGAGCTGTCGTAAATAGACGCTCTAACTGAAATTTCTAAAAGTTTCCATTTAATCCCACTTCACTGGACCATTACATTGTTGAAAATTACACTTGTGCAAGAAGTTACCTGAATTAAATTTTTTCCTTCAGGATCAATACAAGAGAGGTAAGTCCCACCTCCCCCTAAATAAACCAACCCTCTCCCCAAAAATATACTTGGGCAGGGAATATACCAATGCATACAATTACTTAATTAGGAATATCCCTTAATTTGGGTCTGGTTTTTACCTAAACAAGCTTTACAGCTTTGTTATTAATCATGTCTTAATATACACACTTCCAAGCTGTTGCTACTTCAGTCATATTCATTACAAACAGTCCCTGTGGGAATCACCACCTTATTTCATTAAAACTCCTGCCTGCTGTTAATTGCTCTTAGGAAAACATGAACAAATTAACTGTGTTTTAGGAGACAGTGGTGTAAATCTATGTGCTTGTGTGTTTGATTGCTGGGGACTAACGATGTTCCTGATAATCCTCTGCCGTTGCACTGCACTACAGGATGGTTGGCAGCCCTAGCCTGTTTTAATCAAACAATTGATGTTACAAAGGTTAAAACCAGAAACTATGGTTTGCAAACCAGAGTGTTTATCATGCCAGTGAAGATCACTCTGGGTCATGGGCAATTAATTTTTAAGTTTGGAATCTTTGGTGTGAAAGAAATTATGCTCTTTAGGAGGGATAATTGCTGTATAGTAACTGAGCTAATTAAAAATCCAGGATATTTTAACTATGACAGTGGCATGAATAGAATATGTGGCACCTTGCTGTTGAGATCAAGGGGTTTCCATAATTCAAACAGGCATGTGACTTTATAAATTGTCATAACATTCAGTTAAAATAGTGTAATAAAGAAAAGAGCATTTAAGTTAAATGTTCTCATTCAAAACGTTAGTAAAAATGCTCTATGTAGTAGAAACAGCCTTCAGTACAATTTGCCCAGGAATGTTTAAGCAAAAACAAAATTCTCTTTTTTAAGAGGAGAATTAAGTCATGCTTCCAACAAATATGTGTTAAAAAACAAAGTTATCTATTACCTTCCTTAGAAAAACCTATAGCGTGACATGATGTTCCTGCTACTTAACTGGGCTTCATCACAGATGCCTAAAGTCCCTTGGAAAATATGTGGCTGCCATCCAAACATCAAAAGGAATTGGGTAACGAGTAATCTGGGAATATATTTACGTGCCATTAAAGAAATCATTATTCTCTCCCCCGTTAGCACAATGGATCCCGAGCATCTAATTTGTGTGTTCAGTAATTCAAACCCTTTGACTTTTTGGGGAACCCGCATTTCAAATTTAGATAGATATCTAAAAATTGGCAATGGGATTGTCATTAAACTTATTATTAGTCACTTGATCTCAAAAAAAATCCCAAACCCCCAAAAAGAGAAGCAACATAATGGGTAACCAAGGAGTGGGATACTAAAAATGCAGGGACTGTTTATTTTGAAAAAGATAAATCACAAGGGAGACACTAAGAAGTATAAACAATGATGGTAGATTAAGGTTCTGTTCTCTTCGTTCACAAGGTAAGAAGGCGACGACACTCAAAACTGGAAGGAAGCTATTGCAGACTGATCAAAGGTAACACCACGCCACAGAAACGGACTTTAAGAAGCACCGCCGTTAAACACAGCACTATTCAAATATTCAAAAAGGATTAGAATTTGTATGAATTAGAGGACTGTTCAGTTATGGTAGTGTGGGCAAAGAAAAGAAGATTTAGGGCGGATGTGAAAACTGGATGTAAATATTGGTTCCTTTGAGGCTAAAGACAATTGTGACTTATTCGGCATTAGGGGAAAACAAGCAGATTGCCCTAATTATTATGTTGAATGCTCTACTAAAGCATCTGTGGCTGGCATCTCCTGGGAACTGGGTACTGCACTTGATGGTCTCCAGACCTCATCCAGCATGGCCATTCTCTCAATCCTAGCTGAACTGGGGGGGCGGGGAAAAAGCCTGTACATGTAGTATCAGCTAAATTCTGCATCTTAGATATGAAAATCATGTTGGAGCTGCATTAGATCAGATTATTCATGTTTCAACTACTGCTTGTAATATTGATCTTTAAACGTTTTCCTCATTTAATAAGTAGTCCGGCAGAATTGATTTAAGCCAAAAATGTATGAGTGGCAAAGGCGTGCTTGCAGCAGCAAGGAGCGGGCTGAAAACAAACACGCTGTTTACATTCATGCTTACCTACATTAGTACACATATTGTGCTATGGAAACCGAAAATATTTCAGACCGTGCTGTGCCTAAAGGATCATTCAGTCTGTTTTAAAAATATTTGACTAATGAAGTATAAATTAATGACTTTTGTAAAGCACTTTGTAATACTGGAAGTGAATACTAAGCATTCACTTTCTGTTCTTAAATCAGTAAGAACTAGCTTACAATGGTAACAGAATAAAAAGACTCTAGAACTTCATAGATGCGCTTGTATTAATTCACACACTTTATAGATTGTGCAAAGGGAACTTGACTGAGCCATACTACTTCTAGGTTGCTCTAACTGCTATAACAAAAGCTTACAAAACTACAGAGTCCAACATATACCAGAAAGAGCTGGAAAAGTGCAGTAGGTACTCCAGCGTAAACCATTACTGAAACACGAGTGAACAGAATTTCTTTTACCCTGCAACGTAATCTCTTCTTCATTGTTGTACTGCTCAGACTTTTCTTTCACCACCCCAGCAGTAACTGGAAACACGGGGAAAAGGGAGTAAGTGAATGTGCAGCATAGTGCTGACATATGCTGTAGGACCCTGACGTATCTATTAAACCAGAGCTAAACAAAAAGCACGCACAAACCAGTCAGAAATGCCATTGCTCTAAATTAGAATCCAAGAGCCCTACTCGATGCTCTTACTTGCTGAAGTCACTTCTGATCGCACCATACAGACTATTTTCCCCTTTTACTCGCTCTAGCAAGAGGGAATGACCACTTGCAAACGTGACTTGGAATGCCCTTGCTAGTCGTGGATTTCCTGACTCCCAAAAGTTGACGTAACATAGCACCTCCTTCCGTCTGAGATAGAAGGAATGAACAAATTGCCTTCTCTCACACTTGGCAATAACTTATATAGTTGATTATGTGGTACTAAATAGGAAAATGCAAAATAAACCCTATAGGGTTGATAATGCTTAATTGAATTACTCATTAACGTATGCATATTTCAGATAAGAAGGCTATACATAGCTGCTTTTACCTGTTCTTTTGTCTGTGTTAAATTCAATGTTCCAGAATGTACAGTAAACAATATCATCTAACTGAAAGCTATTTTGTCTGAGAGGCTATGCTGATAAACGATCTGTGCAGTGATACTAGGGTACACTGTGATCAATTAACAGCTTGAGCTAGTAGAAGGAAGATGCAAATTAAACAGAATCTGTTGCAAAAGAGAGTGAATAAAGACTCCCTTGGAAATTTAGCCTTGTTCCAGATGACTTGCTATATTTTTATCTTTAGAAATATTCCTAAAACCCTTTGAGGAAAATGTATTCCATTTTCCAGTTAGGTTATTTATTATTGTTATCAAAAAAGCATACAATGCTTAGGAAGGAATTTAACTGTAACTATTTTCTCTTGAACTTGCTGAGCACAGTGAGGTTCTGAGATCACCAGGAGAGAGGGCTGGGAAGCCGTCATTCTTGAAAGTTACCGTTCTTAGACTAAATCATCTAAACACAGTAACATTGGTATTTTAAAGAATGATATGATTTCCAGGCCCTGGATGTTCAACACATGTAAGCCTATGATTAAACCTAACCATAATCAGAAGAACATTTTAATTATACCTGCTTAAATTAAATTTTTTCCTTAAGTCCTACTGAAATTTTCTTTTTCACCCATTTTCACTAATTTTAATCAGCTCTGTTATTTTTGCTGAGCCAACTAGAATTTCAGCCCCGCTACGGGCAATCCTGATCATTGTTAGCACATAGAGAGATGACCAATATGGTCAAGGCCCGGTAGTTGCAATTGAGGGCTTTGGAATTTTTAAATCAGAATTAGTCCCTCAAAAAGATAATTTCACTGATGATTAAATGGCTTTTTCTATGTATCAACAACTTTATCATACTTTTGTTAATCTGTTCAATTGTAAGAATCTCTGACCTTCTTCTCCCTTAAGCTACAAGTGAATGTTTTCCTATTCTAATATTTATCAGAACGTCATAACCTACCACAAAGAGCAAAGGGCTTAGACAGAAAAGTTAACAGTTCTTTAAATAATTCTCTGTCTT
>WEKW01025704.1:1655-60814 GCA_013389905.1 Sula dactylatra | reverse complement strand
CTGTCTTTCTTTGTGTAAAGGGCTCTAATGTTGAATTACGTGACAGGATCATGTTAAATACACCCCTGCATGCATGAAGATTTTTACAAAGGTGCACCTGTTAATTTGCAAACCCTAGTGTCTTTGAGACAGTCAGACCTCTGCTTGCTGAGTTAAGAAAAATGAACCTCAGGCTTTTTTGGACTAGAAGGGGGAAAAAGCAGACCAAAACCACCCCCCCAAAAAAGTTAATTCTTGGTTATATGGTTGGTTTGCAGAAGAAAAGCTTTTTTGTCTTTTAACAGGTGGAGAAACCAGAAGTAACCTGACTTGTGGCAGTCAGTAGTGTCTTGCAGGGAGTAGGAAAATGAAAGAAGAACAATTTTGGGTGATTATTTATTTTTAAAAAGAGGTTTGTGTTTATTTGCTTATTCATACTTTCCCTATTACCCTTGAAAATATAGGTTTCCAGTGGCTAGCGGTACAGCTTTAATAATTCATCTGAGCCATAAATTTGACATTTTATGTCTCCACCAGAGAGCTTAGCTTCTTCACAAATTATTTCAAACCAGTGAACATCCACTTCTGTGTCATACAAACTCAGCAATTCGAGAGTGGTCTCCCACATTTACAGTGTGTGTAAGCCAGCTGTAAAGATCAAATTGCAGTTCTAATGCAGAGACGTCGCAAAAGTGTTGCAAAGTCTTGGTGAACTTGGCAGTGCTGGGTTAACGGTTGGACTCAATGATCTTAAGGGTCTTTTCCAACCTAAATGGTTCTATGAAAGTCATAAAAAGTGGGGCTACAACTCCAGCCCATCAGTAAGTGGCTCAGATTGCAAAGTGCAAAAATCTCTAATCCAGCCTCTCTGAAAACCTGTCCTCAAATATTAGGCTACCCAAACCAACACCACCATCGTACTATCTGTTAGAAAAATGTTAGATGGCAGTTTTATGTAACAGAACGGAGATTAATGACGACATAGCAGGTGTAAATCTACTGTCCAGTCTCACATATCCTACAAATAATGAAGAAAACACTTGCTGATACTGCAGAAATTCCACACAGTCACCTATCCCCAAAGTCAGTGTGCCTGCAGAGGACTTCTCCTTTTACAGATGGAAAGAGGAAGTGAATCAATTCCTGAATATGAGCAAAAAATCACAATGGCCTTGACTTGGCAAGGGTTAAAATGATGCAGGGAAATTGGTTTCTATGTGCTACACAGACTGAAGCAACACAACCTGACAAGGAAATGCAATTTTCTGGCACGTTCACTGAACGAGCAAGTTTAGTGCATTTTTCACAGTTGCAACAAAATTAGGTAATCTGTAGAAGAAACAAGCTGGGATCAGCCCGAAAGGACAGCAAGGACAATATTCATAGTGCATTTCCACTTTAAGAAACGGTCGGAAAATGCCAATGGTTTTTGTGTCAAAGAGAAACTACAAGAAATTTGAGCACACACGTGGCATTTCCAGGTCAGTGAAAAATCAAAAGCTCTGGAAAAATACCAGAGTATATTTTAGATTCATCAGCATGTTTGGGCTAATATGGAGCCCAAGGAGATTGCTAGGATGATTCTATAACTGTCTAATTTGGAAGGTAATTTTATTGTTTGGATTGCCAGAAGGAGCAAAGTGGAATAATAAGTCTCCCATGGAGCTTGATATTTGGAAGCTGGGTTATCAGAGAACAGCTCCAGAAAGTGAGACTGCAAGAGTAATACAAAGTGTATGGAGTATGGTCAGAAAATCTTTGCTCCCTTACATGATTTCATCGTGGAGGTGACACAGTATTGTAAACCTCTGCACTGGGAAGCAGCAGTGACGTGGGTCAACCTAGCGGGGAAGGATTCAGTTGGACTGGCAAATCACCATGTGTCTGGAGGCTTACCGCATTTGTTGACTTCTTTCCAAAACACAAAATAGGAGGATTATTTTAGGACATCGCTGATTCACAGCATCGATGTAACAGTTGCAGCACCTACTATTAAAATGCATTTTCAAATCATTTGAAAGATTCTTGAAAGTTTTTTTTTTAAATGTAGTATTGTAGAAAGTAAGGAAAAATATTTAATTTTCCCAAGATCCGAAGCTTATTGGAATAATACGTTGTTATTATTAGTACTGGATCTTGCATATATCTTAAGAAAATATGTGGTCACCATTCGTTTGGATACTTGCAGTAAGTTCTAACATACTATAGTTAATAGTTCAACACACACGTGGTTTTTGCTCATTCCAGTTCAAATTCGTTCTAAAACAGCAGTATTCTGCGCGAGCTCAACTAGACCAGAACCACCAGTAAGTGTTAAACCTGTTGTTACAGGTTCCTGAACGGATTACAGGTAACAACGGAACTCAGTTCACATTTCAAGTTTTAACTATTTGTCATAATAAACAGTGTTAGAAATCTCACATCACCTTCCTCCTGGTTTCCCAGAAATAGATTAATAGAAAGAGCTGATCAGACGCAAAAACATAAATTATTATATTATAACCCCATTACATTTTTTTACATTATTTATAGAATTGCATCCCACGCTATTATAAATCAGACACTAGCAATATTGTTTACAGAATGCTTGGCCTTCTTTGTTAGAGTCTGAGTGACCAAAAAATTCCCCCAAAAAACGAAGACAAAGGTTTTTTCAGTTTATATTCAATAGGAAGATTACCTGCAAGTTTATGTTCTCGATTTTAAAAGGGGAATGATGACAAATCAGCATGAGTAGCCACGCTGGACTGTGCAGACACCTAGGAAAAAAACCAAACAAAACAACAAAAAAATCTTAGAGTACAGTTTCATATTACTGCTAAGCTACAATAATTAAGGTTTGCTTCCAGAGAAAGGAATTTCAGTTTACTTATCCCTGGCCTCACTCTCCCACTGTTTTTCTTGCACCGGATCAATTAATGATCACACAGCCAACAAGGTGAGTTGGTTCAGCTCACAGCTCTGACAGAAATCCACAGATAAAATTAATAGCTTTCCAACAAACCTACAAACCAAACAGATTCGCCTCAAAGGCATGCGATCAGTAGACTCACTGCAAAGGGAAGGAATCCGCCACTGAAGCATGATAACGTCTGCTCAATATTATGCTCAATTAAGTTAATGTTAAACCACATTTTTAATTTGAGACTATAGAAACATTATAATGAAATTCTGTATTGATTATGCCTAGTCATATGCCTTGCAGAGATTGCACTGAAGTAGCACACAGAAATACGTGAACCAGCTTTCATGCACTAATTCTGGAAGAGGTTCTATAATTAGGATGTCTGACGAAAAAGCCAGCAATCCAGCCACAGAGGGAAACCTGTGACAGACCCCCGCGAGTCTCTAGTTACATTTTGAAGGAGATACAGTTAATCCTGCTGTTCCTGAAAAAAATACGCTATTAGTGACAAAATGTCACAATAGTGACAAAATCCAAAAGGGCTTTTTCACCGCATTGATAAAGCAGTATCACATGGCATAATAAAACAAACATACACTTTATCTCAGCCCAGCCTCTCTCAGATCCTCCTGTTTGCAGCAAAGTCTATCTGTACAGGGATGTCTCAAAGGAAGGGTCCAAAGCAGAAATTAGATAGTAAATGAATATTATACTACCCAGTACTCTGATGATGTCAGCTTTAAAACTGTTTATGTCAGACTCAAATTTGATGTAACCTTCCCATTTTATCTGGCAACGAGTTGAAAAGATTTTAAAATCATAGTGGTTGCATACGGAAGTTTTGATTTAAAAAACACCAATGTTTTTCTCAACCAGACATAGGCAATTCTATGTATTTGAGAAGAGCAGAATTAATCTGGCCTTGAGTTTTATAATGTAAAAAGAAAACATACTGTAACTTTTATGCTTGTTATTTCTGTCCCTCTTGATTTTGTCAAAGAATATCAGGCATGGAGAAACTAATTTTAAGTCAAGTTTCCAAAGACAGTCTGTGAAAGGCACCTGCAGATGCTGCTCCATTTGCCACATGGTCTTAGTTTCGTCAGGTGAAAGATCCAAATCCATGAATGGTTTCGGCAGTCACAGGCTTTCCAGAATAGAAGCCAACATTTAGTTTCTGCAGAAAAGTGTTCTGAGGGGGAATGTGTCTTTTTATTTCTGAAGTAATCCACTTGTACTGAAATTTATTGAATGAACTATAGTCATAGAGAAGGGACCCAACTAGTAAATTACTAGGAAAAGACAAATATGCTAAATGCCCTTAATTAAAACCAAAATAAATCAATTTTTAATTGATAGACTAATTAGTTGAATGTATAAAGCCAGATCCAATGGTTTGACCATGCTTCTTTAAGGTAGTCAATTTTAACTGTTCCATTAACATTCAATGACTGTAGCCCCAAACCCAGAATCTTCTCTACTAAAAAGACCATGAGATCTCTTTTTAAGCAGAATTTTTCACTGGTCTAAATGTTCCAGAATAGATAAAACAAAGTAAACCCCGTATGTTTAAGAAACTTGGAATCCTGCTACTATCTCTGAAGGAACCTGGGACTTAGAATTCCTGTAGGCATTGCGTTTCCCGCTAGCTTTAATTGTAACTGAAATGGCAAGCAAGCACTCCCGTAGTTCAGGACTGAATAATCTGTTTATAGTGATCTAGAGCTACTGCTACATTCTATAGGAGAAGTAGCAAGAGACACATCAATTCTGCTGATTCCTGAGGAAAGCAGAGGCCAATTTATCAATTATTCTTTCAGTTCAAATTTCTTTCTCTATTAGTTCTTTCAAAATAAACCTCAAACCATACTCTGAGAATACAGCTAATTTCCAAAACACAGTAACATAAAGTGCTTCTTTTTCATATATTTCTCTCAGAGTTTACTCCAGTTACTCTTCCCACACCTCACCCAGGAATCACTGGTTCCAACACTATTCCACCAGAGAAGACCCACACTTCTGTCATTCCCAGAACAGCTTTGTGCCAATGTGGCATAAGGCATCACATCCAGACTGACTGGCAGATGCTGGACAAGCGAGTGGTCAGGTTCTGCTCTTCAATTCGTTATGGAGACCTGGCCAGAGCATACACCACATCCTTCCAGTCCGGACATCAGTATTTCCTACCCACGGCGTGTACTCCGTGGCTGTCGGATACATAGATTTTCTCATGATAAAATGAGAATAGAAAGGAGAACTCTAACGCAAAGACGCTGTCCTGAATTTTCCTTGACTGCATCTCACCTGTGCACTGTTTTTTACTCAGCAGTGATTCTGATTTTGTACCCTCTGCTATTGCAGCCCTTAGCTGAACTACACGCACAGAGAAGCAACCCTTACTCAAAGACACCATGCATTGATCAAAACAGCCATGACATCCAGATCTCAGTAAAAGCAGGGTAATATCAGAGTAATTTCATATAGTTCACATGGGCACATCTGTGATTAGACTTATGTAAACAAGATCAGACTCTGATGTACGGACATTCATAGCAACTTCTCATTTTCTGCTCCCTGTAACTCATTGAAGCACAGGATGTGCCTTATGATTTCAGTTACAGAATCAATTGTTCTTCCTGATGCATGTCATGCATTTGTCCTCATAAAGCATTAATAAGTATCACGGGGAGAGAAATGCCTCCTAGACAACCAGCGAAACCTAGGAGGAGCTGAAAGCAGCATTAACCAAAACACTGAGACACACTTTAATGGGACAGCTTAAACTCTGGTGTGCCTCATTTCAAGAAATTGCTGTAGCCGTTAGTTTTACCCTGAAGCTTGTCACCAGTGATTAAAAATGTTTTAGTGATATCAGAAAGTCTGCAATATTCTCTAGACCACCCGTAGTTAGAAATGTAGAATTAATGTAAACATCCTCAGTGACATGAAGATGCCCGATTTCTATTAAAGCCAATGGATTTGGGAGGCTGTGCCTATACATCTAGCAAAGACAATAGAAACATGTTACAAATACTCCTATTTCAGCTGACTTTAAGCTTTTTAACATCCTAGTTCACATTCAGAAACACTTTGCGTCTATGATAGTACAATAAATAAACTGGATTACTACTTTCTTGTCAGGTACTGAAGACTTTCTCAGTTCTGCACATCTCACCATTTTTTCCTCTTGGAACCTTCACTCTGGGAAATATGTTAAACTGGCATGTAAAATCTGCTGCCAATGTAGCTGCTCTCTGTGAAGGATTAAAAAAAAAAAAAAAGAAAAGTCTTGCATAAGCTACCACAGGCTAGCAGCTTGTCAAAATATCAGTTGAAACAGCAGGTTCCAAGTCATTAAATCTCAGTTTATGTTATACTCCAGAGATTCCTGAAGTAGCAGAATGGTGTACATTACTGCGTAGGCAAAATAAGAAAGACAGATGTTGTACTGACCTCTTCTCATTGGAATCTAGCTCACTATACTAACAGTTGCACTGAAGATGTCTCTAAAGTTATACTGTGGACTCCACACTAATAAAAATGGAAGGTGAATTCATGAAGATAATATTGCCTGAATCGCATGGCAAAAAGACTGTAAACTGCATTAAGGTCACACATTTCTTGGTGGGAAAATGTTCTTGGGGGACAATTAATATTGACCAAAATCACCCTCTAGCATCACCAAATTATTCCTGACCAATCCTGAAGAAGAAGAAAGAAGAAAGAAGAAAGAAGAAAGAAGAAGAAACATTGATATTGTAAGCCAACATTTCTTAAATTATCTGGGAAAGCTTGAGTGAGGGAGCTTCAATATTGAGAGAATCCAAGCAACATTAGAAAAATGTGCAGCTCTGCTGCAATTAGCACAAGCATAATTAAAATAATTTGAAACTCCTAGTGTCTGCAGGAAATAGAGGAGCCAAAACAGAAAAGGAGCTTAATTTTTTTTAATGGTTAACATATTATGTTATGCTTTTAGGGTTGACTGGGCATGCAATTAATGCTGACATAAAATAAATTAAAACTTAAGGACGAAGAGGGACAGCCACTTCCAAATGAAATGGGAAGAAGAAAATGATGGGTAAAAAGGCCACATTAACAAATACTGGAGGAATATACAGAGCTATGGTCTTGTTCTTTTAGGGGCTCCATGCTGAGAATTTCAGCTGTTGAAAGCTGATGCCAACTCAGCAAACACCAAAGACCCTGCTCAGATGAAGTGTTCACCTCTGCAGCAAAGCTACTCAATGACATGTAATAAAAAGACATGGCTGCAAATCCCCCAGAACACGGTAGTAAAGTTTGTTTGGATAAGAACATCCACATCTCTTCAACTCGCTTTCCTCCTTCCCTTCAAGACTTCTAATGTAGAACTGTTGCAGAAGTGGATAAACATATATATACTCACTCCTTCCATCTTTATCGTTGCTTACAAATTTTTGAAAGCTGACAGTGACTTAGTCACAATGAGAATTAACTGTATTTTTCCTAAACTTAAAGGGAAAAAAAGATTATTTTCAAGAATTCTGTATCTTTCCAGCTTTCTCTTCTTTTTGTGGAATATATTTGCTTCAATTTTGCAGTGAGGACCACAGCTGTGGCATTATATTTAAGCGACCTGATGAAACAGTTGATTTTGGCAATATTGATCAGAACGTCCAAGGACAATTAAGCACTTCGTTTTACCACTTAAGTTAATTATTACTTTGTAGAGAGTCTAATGATTTAGTGGTGCTTTTTGTGAGCCATACTATCTTGACTTCACCTGCGCATAGCCCTATTACTTCACGTAGTCTAGCACAAGACACTTAAATGTTGGAAAGGTTTCCCTGGTGGTTAAACAATCAAAGGTCCTAAATTACTGAGGCAATTGGACCTGTGTGTAATTTTAATGTACTGAAGCCAGTAAGGGTACTTATATGTTTGAAGTTGTATACCTTCTTACTTTACCATATAGGAGATTTCAATCCTGTAAGAAATATGAGGAAACTTAATTGGCTTTTACAAGTTCTCTGATAAGATTCAAACCAAGATACACTTACACACACCGCATGGGAGTATTTGCTCAGGGCCACTCTGTCATTCTAACACTGCCACTGATGTTTCACCCATCTTTCTGAACTAGGTATTTTTAAGACACCTCTCACCAGGGGTGTACCACCTGGTATATACCATCTGGGGCACCTGGTCTGCAATGTTGATGATCATTACCTTAATTAAACACATTTTATCTACCTCACAGGGATGTCAACAGTAATGGATTGTAGTGGTAATGTAGATCACTTGCATGTACAATGTACACACACTCCCTCATGGGATTTACAAGGCATTTGGAGAGTTTCTAAAATATAGGTGATGAGGTAGAAAATAGTATTAGGGTCTCCACAGCACCCTTTTCTTCCACTTGCCCTGATCTTAGCTTTCCTTTTTCTATCATTTTCCCTGCATCTCACAATTTTTCTATAGCAATAATTTACAAATCCCACTAGGAGTCTGTATATATTGCATATTCAAGCACACTGCAGCACTTCTGTAATGACTCTGCACGGTATTCGCTGCAAAAAATTGCAAGCCATTGGCAAAATTTCAGCCAATGCTGAAAAAGAAATACATGTCCTGGCCCTCAAACACAGAGTAACCGGAAAGTATTAACTATTTAAAAATGGGCTACTTACAGATTAAGTGGAAAGGGAGATTACATATTAAAAAAGGATAAAACAACATCTTCTGAATTGTTTATAGAGTCCTTGAAAGATTCTTACAAACTAAACTGGAAGTGACAAAAACATAAAATTGTAATTAGGATAGGATTTAATATCACTTGAACAGATTATGTATTACCTGTTTTAGAATATTTAGGACAACCGAGATCCTTTGTGTAGTGACAAACCTGAAGGAAAAAACCCTAATACATGGAAAGCAATCCACCTGACAGGAAAAGATATGTATACCTATACAGGGGTGCTAATGAAAAGATTAAAAGCCACTAGAAATCCATGCTAGCATAAAACCAAGGTAGAACTAAGCAAACATCCACACCTCAGTTCTGTCTCCCAGCAGTTATCAGTGAAGCAGAGATCCGGATGCTTACATAGATTGCTGCAAAGCAGAAACTCTGGTACAGCAAGAAATGCCCGTGCTGCATGCTTGTGGTTGGAGATAAAGAGGTGCTGAGGGAAGGACTTGCATACTGAAATGTTGCACACTTAAGATTATAAGAACTAAGTGGTTCCAAGTAAGATACCAACCAAGTCATCGCTGTTAGGAGGGTTGGGATAGCAGTATAAAAAAGTGTTAAATAACCAGGAAGGGCAATCAAGGTATTACATGTCATACCACCAGATAAGAAGGGCAAGAGATAAGATACATCTCTGCTAGTACATAAAATTGATTATGGACTTTTCTTTGGCCTATCCTTAACATTAAATTATCTTACAGTTCAAAGCAGAATATCCATATAAAACCAGCACAAAAATATCGAGCAGAAATATCTAGCAGAAAGGAAGACAAGAAACCAATACAAGTCTGTCTGTCTGGACTCGGGATCAGCTGTCTGCAATACCTTATTTTAAAAACAGAGAATTAAAAACCTGTCATCTTGTTGATTATTTCTGATCATCAGTTAGGGTCCAAAATCAATATTGATTATTATGATGTTCAAATGCAAACATAAGCAGAGCATTTCTTTCCAAACTACTGTTGTTCTTTCTTGCTGCAAAAGTGGAAAAAATATTTATTAAAACGTTTGTTTTTCAAATCCTCTGGTTTTCTTTCTCTGAGTTATTGTTTTCTTCTTCTTAGCATGCCTTGTTTTCCGACTGGAACACAATACACAATGACACTCCAAACCATGTTCAGAGGAGGAACCCTAGGTGGGAGGAAAGAAATAAAAAAGCTACACTGAATAGAGGGAAAAAAGAATCTGCAGCAATGATAATGATGTGAATATCTATAAATCATTGCTGAAGATGTCTCTGTTAGCACTGTACAAATTCCACTGGCATCTCATTTAATAATACTTCAAGGTTTAAGCATTTCTGCATTTTGTATTTTTATTCTCCCCAGAATTTTCTTCCAAGTATTGAGTTTGCAGTATGTATGTTTGTAGGTTAGAAGTACAACATACCTGCTGAAAACATAGCACTCAATTACTTTGCCTAATAAAATCTTAAAACATGATCATTCAAACAAACCCCGAGGAAACACTTAATGCCCATCCAAAACTGACGGAAGACAATGCAAGCACGCAAACAACCCTGGCTGAAGTTTAATCTGTGTTTGTGAACAAGCAAAGATTTGGTTGAATTTTCTCAAAGCTGGATGTGAAAGTTTTTGCCCTGGCTAAATATTTGCAAGCATTTTCTGCCAGGCTCTTTGCTATTGCCATTTCCATTTCAGAGCTGGAAAAGGTCATGTGATTTCCAATGTAAAGACTGTCTGAAAAACCCATGCTAACTTGTGCCAAAAAAACCCAAACCAACAACAAAAGATCCACAAAAACCCCCAACTTCAGTCTTGCCTGTGGGTTCACAGTAAGTTTAAAAGATGGGAAAACAGATTCACTAAATCCCTTAAACTGCAGGGACTGCTATGAACGCTATGGCCAGCTGCCTAAAATATTCACAAGTCTTCACTGAACCAAAATATGGACATTTGAGCACACAAGCACAGGTACATACTCTGAGTATTTTCATAGATTTCTTCTGTGTATTTTTTTCATTTGGTCAAACTTCTTCAAACTAAAATTCACTTAATGCTCTGACAGTGCAGAAACAGCAAATGAAAACTAATGATGTGGAATTCAGAAAGCCATGTGCATGTAGGAAAGTTGTTTTATGAACTAAACTGGTGAAAGCAAGAGTACAGCACTCAGTACATAATAACCATTAGCTGTAGTGAGAAAATTGCACCATTGTTTTGTAATGTGAACACATTGAAAGTATTACTTAATATTTATATATGTTAAATATGTCTATACATTACACCGTCCACTGTGTACACAAACTCACACGGAGAGCCACTGTCATGAGAAAATATGCAACTTTCCCCAACTATCCAGGAAAGCAAGGTACAGTTAGTCTTCCAGAATACAGTCATCTTTATTGTCATGGAAACACTGTTAATTTATTTTGTTGTATGCATCATACAACCAGAGGAACAGAAGAATTAGAAAAAGAGAAATTCTAGGTCATCCTTCAGGATGCTCTCTGTGCACGAGCTTTTCTGCTGCTCCCCTCACCTAATTCTCCTTTCCAGGGATCACTTTTAGGCAGAAGACTGCCAGTAGCTTACTTAGCTAAACCTCTCAACCTAAACTTCTCCAACTAACAGTCTCCCCTGGAAGCCCTAGAGCTCTTTCTGAAGCCCTGCTATTCTTGATAAACTGCCTCTTGCAGCCAGCAGAAGGGCCAAACTGACCAAAATGCCCATATTTTGCCAAGATACCAATCTGTACTTCATAACTGCACACAGATTCACTGATGAACATGGAGCCATAGGCTAAGGCTCTTTTTTAAATTACTACGATGAAAGTAATCTCAAGAAATTTTGACTTTTTTAATGTATGGCTCAGCGTTTGAACTTGCATTTTTAGTTTTTAACTTTGATCTAAGCACACTACTTCCATTCAAGAACAATCAACCCATTTTAATTTGTCCCTCTAATTTCTCGGTTTGTTCACTGTGATCTGAATAAACCTGAAGTGTCTGATCAGATGATGTGAGGAGTTAGCACAACTTCCATAATATTCTCTTGGTGTTTAAAATGCTTGCAATATCCTGGGATCAACTCTTAAGCGTTCCTGCCTTTTCTTTCTGATCTTGTCCTTTTTTATTTCTCCAAAATAGAGGTTTTCCTCGTTTTAACTGGAGTTGAAATTGGTGTGACTCTTTCTGGCTCCCCAAATCAAAAACCTTTCACCTCACATACAGCAACGTAACATGTCAAAGCCCTGGTGAACACATAAGCTTCATCAACTGATGTTACCATAGTTCTCAGAATAATATTCTTTAGCTGGCTCTTGATGCCAAGCCAACAAAAATAGCATAGATTATTTTTATTTATCTCAGTCTATACCTTCAATATTCGATGTACTGATTGAACAATATAAGCAATAAAGTCTGGCGGGGGCAGGGGTGGGAGGGCAACACAGAAGATCCAGAGAAAATGAAAAGACAGGCAGAGAAATGAGAAGGCCATGATGAATAGCACTATTATCTGATGATTTCTTATTTATATTGCACACATAAAGGGGTAGGCATAGTCCAAAGCCCCCACACCAGACTCACCAGCGGGACTAAATAACCTTTTGGTCTCCACATAGTTAGAGTTGCAGCCAGCCCTGCAGGATCCCCCGCTGCCACCGACACAAACAAGCAGTTAGCTCCCCATCAAAGAGTTTGCATGCGAAGCAGAGTTCTGTCAACAGGGTCACACTTATTACCCACAAAGACACCCATTATTTTGATGTATTTACCCCAAGCTTTCAAAAACAGATGAATAGTACCCCAAAAGAAAACTGCAGGATATTTCCCTGGTAACTTCAGTACCGACAGTATTAAGCCAATGCTGAGCGGCTTGGAAAGGCAGGCCTTGCTATTGCTGACCCCCGGCATCTGTACTGAGCATTACCTGCCATCCCGTGAGACAGAGAACGACTAAACACTAGGGGCGAGGAAGAAACTCTTCCCTCCCCTCCACTTGGAATACTCTTGACCGGTATGGGTCTTCCTGCTCTTAAAGTACGAGTGCTGATACAGCTCTCCACAAACCTCCCCAAACCTCCCCATACCCAAAACAATAGTCTGTTCTCTTCCAGAGCACCCACCAAAGTACATACATATACACAATTCATCACGGAAGTAAGATTTGGAGAAAAAGCAGAAATATTGGGAAAATTATTTTATAATGAGAAGAGTTTTGCTGAGTATTTATTTTTATAAATGATACCAAAGGCATCCAGACAAGCTTCTGACAAAACCCTTGCTATTATTTCTATGCATCTATGAAAAAAAGAAAAAAAGAAAGAAGTTTTTTGGTGGGATGCTCCTTATCACTTGAACCAGCCACAAGACAGCCAGCTTGCTAGACTAGGTATTAATTGTTTGGCTTTGTTATTTCAGATGGAGAAGAAGCATCAATCCTAACGTGTTTCTTTAAACCACTGTCATGATACAGAATAGAAATAACTCTGCTATTCAGAACTGTATCAGGAAACGTTTGTTACATATGACAGACTCATAGTGCTGTTATAACAACGTAAGGGAGTTTCCCCACCAAATTAGAGTGCCTTTTCATGCTAAAATTACTACTAACCATTTCTAAAAACAGCTGTACACTTATTTCCATTTTCTAAAAGTAGTAGCTCTATAGCAATTTGTCAGTTTTAGAGCTTAATAGATTGATATTAATTTTGCCTTTATTTCCATTTAACAACAACAAAAAAAAAACAAAAAACACAAAAAACTTGTACCTAGTGACACTGTTTTAGTGGAATTAATTATCTGCAGAGAAGCATATTAGAATTATTTATTTTTCTAAATTTCATTTTAATAAAAATAAGCATTGTTAGTTGTTCAGAATGACCTGCAAAACAGAAAGCTTACTATATTGAGGATGGAGTTATGTATGTATCATGTGATTTGACATGAATAATTACTATTAGCATAATGAAAACTGCAGTTACGAGTCATCACATGGTTATAGTATCTCGCTCCATCTTTACTTCCATTTGTTTCAGTTTTTTTTAGTTACACTTGAGAATGAACATTAGAAAAGACAAGCCAGAAAGAGAAGGAAATGAACCTAAGGTAAGCAAGAATGATTTATTTCAAGAATAGAAAACTGGTTATTGACACAAAGGAGGATATATTGCTTTGCTTTATCTTGTTACAGAAGATCAGTGCAAAGAGAAGATTTCTGAAGAGGGAACAACCTACATCGTCATAGACTTTGCTTAAACCATGGAAATGTCTTTGGTTTATGGCTTGCGATTGTGAATAAATTAGAACCATTAAGGCTCAGATTTGAAAAGGAAGCACGACATGTTTATATGATGTCTTCTTGCAAATACTCTGGACAAAAAAAAAAAACCACAGAATGTGCAAAGGTGAATAAACAGAAAAGCAAAATGGATAGATTTTGCAATCAGTCATTTAAAAGAATGTTCATAAAGTCTTTTTATAGGACGTAACAGTAGTGACATGGTAGCAAATGAAGAAAACCATTTAAATGCTGTGGCTTGCTGCAAAATGACTAAAGAAATGCAATACCTTCTAAAGCCTGTCCTGCTCCTCACTTGAAAAAGAAATTCCAGCAGTTCTGCTGCTCAGTCGGTGTTTTCTAATTAGATTTTGGCACAGTCATTCACAGTCAGGACGTGCAGTATCTACCCTGTTACAGAGGGTACGATGAAAGTTTTATGCTTTTGAGTATTCTTAACAATGCCAGTATTGAGATGTTTTGATCAGAGTCAAAATACAAGTTCACACCACTGCAAGATGGACTGGTTAGCTCAATTTTTCTTGCATCATAGTCAGCCAGAAAACCACTATTTAACAACTCTCTAGTGACAGCTTGTTTCTCTACCAAATAAAAAGAGTAGTGTAGCATGGACTTGTTTCATTTTCACTAAAAATACAAAGAATATACTTATATTAAATAATTCCACTTCTGTAAATGGGCTGCAAAAAAACTTCTAAAATTAAACTTTATATTTTAGAGGACAAAGTACTACAGGTCCATGCATGCTGCATACTTAGAGACAGATGTGAAGTATGGATCAATAAAATATAGTGACTGTCCATCAAAAGTATGAAGATAAAACTAAAAGCTGTGCAGCGAAGCATGGAAAGACCTATCTTTTGTTCTTGAATGTCACAGAACACTTGAAAAAAGTAGAACAAATGGTTGATGTTATGCAAGAGACTGACAATACCGAAATTGAATTGCCTAGTTTATGCTACTAGGAGGAGATACGAAGATTCATTTAGCATCAGCCTATCACATATTAGCAGGTGGTGGATGAACAAAGATTAAGGTAGGTAAGAAAAAAGAATGCTGGCTTCAAAACATGCCCCCACTGATTTGTTATAAAGTACCACTGCGGTAACACTTCAAGTAGTTCAATTGCAAATGGATCGTGGAGGGATTAGTAAAGAAAAAGCTTGGGTTTGAGCCTGTAAGAGTTGTTTAAGAAAAACCAAAAAAAAAAAAAAAACCAAAAAAAACCCCCACAAAAAACCAACACCAAACCTGTCAAATAAAGTAATCTGTTTATTAGCAAGAAAGCACTTACCACTTCTCTACTGAAGTGTACTAGGCTAGAGATGAGGGGCATAAGCCATGGATGAGCACTGTTTTATTTCAGTAAAACAGAATAAAAAGATGGTTTATGTCCTCAAAGTTTACAACTGGGAGGGAAGAAAGAGCTGAGTTGATGCTAAATTCAGTTGTTACTGAAATGCCCTACATTCCCAAACCCTAAACAATTAATATAAAGTCCCACTCAACCAACTTTCTATTTGTGAACATATCCAACCTACAGATAAGACTATAACCATATCTTCCAACTCAGTGCATTTTCTCTCATTAGCAGTAACGGGCATTACATGCTATAAGGTACATTCAGCACCCAATGCTGCAAAACAGAGCTGATGGACCCTCCCAGCTTTCCTGAGGTCTGCTGGGCCACTTCTTATCAAAGCGGTGTCAATGCCAGAGAAGAGCTGTGCTCTCTTGCTCTGCAATATTTGAAGTTCTTTTTCCTAGTTGTTCTCTTTTTCCTCTGGCTTTAATCTGTGATGATAAAAATACAACAGAGCTCTGCAGCACTAATTGCTTTTAAAAGCAGTGTGGCTTTTAAGCCCTTCAGAGATGGGTATATTTTTAGCTGTTGAGGTAGCAGCCACATTACCTGCTGAAAGGCATGGCCCTTCAGCAATTTGGAGAGGTGGTGCAAGAGATACCCTGGTGGGAAAACGGTGTCTGAGATAGATCCCTCAGATTCTTCAGAATCACACACTATGCCCTCTAAGCAACACAAACTCCATTTTTTTCTGTTATCATAACAGAACTAAGAATTTGAGGATTTTGACTAAATACTTCTGGTGTCCTAATGTCTGTGTGATGTTTAGCTAAAGCATAACTTCAGGGCAATGAAAGCAGCAACAGAAGGGAGGGGAAAAGTAACAAGTAGGAAACAGCTGGTCTGTACTGCCTAAATTCTGCGAGAAAAGTGCCCTTGAACTTCTCTTTACATTCTATGCCAAGAAGCCAAGCTATTTCTTCCTTCCTCTCCCTCTAAAAAAAGAGTCCTGGAGGAGAGGACTGGATTTTTAGTTTAAAATTAAAGTGTTAGCAATATGTGGAAATACTTGTAAAGGACAGTCTGGTTCCTTCCAGTGACAAAACCCTAGATCTTTACTCTTACTGGCATTATAAAAATACTAATCCAATATATACGTGAATTCTGCCATACTCCTCAGAAATTAATGTTTTCCTTAGAGGACAGCTCATGCACAGAACCTGCATGTTGAAGAGTCAATCAAATACCAAGGAAAGTAGCTGGGTTTTTTCCCCTCAACTAGCAACCCTCTGCTCTCATACATACAGTAAGAGCTGTTCGGTTTTCCTTTGCACCGTATAAGCAGACAAGAGCATATGGCTCAGTCTCCAATCTTCTGGTGAATGTTATTTCTGAGTTTGAAAATAATTCCCAAGGAAAAGCAAATAAAGTTCTGCTGAATGATTTAATTTTAGATGTTTGGGGTTTGCAGGTCCTTGTGTGGGATACTGTGAAAAGAAAAAAGAGCTGTCTAGAATCATGCAATTAAAAAATCTCTTTGATATGAAAGGATCCTCCACTATTTTACAGTTAAAAGGAATGAAAATACAGTAGCTTTGCTTCTGTGGAGTATATTGACGAGTTGCTTTCAAGACCACCAGGTTGACAATAAATACCTAATTAGATGGGTAGTCTGACACTTTCATTTGTACTCACAAACTCTGACAATCACTTTGGTTGTGGAATAAACTGTCTGAAATTTATTACTGAATTCAGAAACTGATATGAGAGGACCATCATGTTGAAAAAATATGCTGCCCCTTAACTTTAACCTCCATGTTACTCCACTGAGTATTGAAACTCCAGAAAGAGGTTGTGCAAGGATAAAAATATATGATCAACAGTCTAACAACAATAAACATACGCAACAGGATATATAAGCAGTTCCAACACCAAACCTTAAGCAAACGTTCCAACTTACTCTAATATGAGGTGCTGTTAAGTGGGTTGTGAAACTGAAGAATAACGTAAGTAATTATGACGTTTATGGTAAGTTACCATTCATGAAAAAGAGATCAGCTAAAAGAGGCTTTCACAGGGAAAAAGACTGCCAGATTTTCTTTACTATGCAAGGTTCAAATTCATGTCTGTCCTAGACAGGTTTGAGCTGATTTGCACAAGGCACGATCAAAGTCCTTAAGGAATGAAAAAAGTATAATACTGAGTAAAGGTGTTCGTAAGTTCATTTTTACATCTGACACTACAATCACAGCTATATCATTGCAAACCTTAGTTAAAAATTTGTCAGTGAAAAGCATCCTGCAGAAAACTATTTCTAGGATTGCAAGTTATGAAATTTCTGATGAACAGCTCCTGACGCAGTGTGCCAAATGGAGCATAAAAGCAATGCTGTACAAAGGCACAGCTAATATAGCTCATATTCTTGCTGTAGAATTCGTGTTAAGCAAATGCAAACAGATCAGGTAGTTCAGGTTACTGCAAGATCGTAGCCTTGCTGATAATTCAATAGGCTGTTTTAATTGCTACAGCTCAGCATAGCGTTTCTCTCGGTCCAAGGTCCCTTTAGCCCTCAACCACCTCACCTGATACTTTTCCACTGAGCTTTCGAGTAATGAAGGGCAGGAGAGACAGTTGGGTTTTGTTGATGATGACGATCTTAAAAGTGAGGTTACTTACAGATGGTGCTCCACTTCAGCTTATTATGCATTGACAGATTGGAAACATCAGCCAAAATAATTTGAGCCTTTTTGGTAAATCAAACTCAGCTCTCATAGGAACACAAGTAGTTCTGCTGAGATCAGCTGCTGGTGGACCACCTTATCTTAGGACAATATGATTGAGCACCGTGTTATGAAACAGGATTCAGATACAAAATGATGACTAACATTCTCATTTGAAATGGGAATTTCCTCGTTTTGTTTTTTTCCCCTGAGTTTAAATGAAGAAAGTATGTACAGTATGTTTTTTCAGAATAAAAAGGTTTGAAACAGCTCAGTCAAGGGGCGTTGCCATTTCAGGAATCAGTAACAATCACATACAGAAATTATAAAATGCATCACTAACAATTGACCTTCTCTCATCCCATCATGGCATAAAAGAAGTAACTTTTATGGAAAGTGCAATACTGTGCTAGGTCGCTTTAGCTGGCTTTAGGCAGCTGCACTAAAGGAGTACCAGAGGCATGAAAGTGTGTCAAGCATTGACCTTCGTAAAGGCCTTCCTGTCTTAAAGAAACGTAAGAGACCAGACAATATGCACAACGCAGTGAAAGGAGATGCATCTTACCAGAAGTAGCATTTTTGGTAAAATCCTTCTGTCAAGAAAATATATCCAGAATATGATATTGGAATATTTTTCCCTTCATGCGAGGTTAATAACAGTACTTGTAATTTCAGACTCTCACAAGTAATATGTAAAGAATACAAAAAATTAAATTTCTTGTTAGTATCTGTTCTGACTAAAGTAGCCTCATACAAACAGGATCCATAATCAGAACTTCAAAATAGATAGAATGACAATAGAGATTATGCAAGGAAAATTTTTTTAGGCATGGTTTGGACCACATAGTGAGCTTCAAATACAATAGAAGTGTAGCTTTGTCAATAATTTTGGCAGATGTTTGACCTCTACTGTAATCGAGTAAATATAAAATAGAGTATATATAAAATTTACGGGGGGGGGGGGGGTGGATTTTAAAAATCTGTGATTTAAAACTTTTACATGATGTGTATTTGTACAGTGTCTAAAAGACTCAAGCTGTAGTAATTAGGCAGTGCTTCATTAAAAAATAATTAGTAGGGCTAGTTATTCTTTAAAATTGTATTAGGGAACAACACAGTTGTAAGCAGCACAGCTGGATGTTCCTCAAAGCCTACTAATGATGGCCAGGCTTCCTTTGTCACCCCAACCCACATGAACCCATTACGATGGTTTTTAATAACATGATGTAACTTAGGTGAATGTATATGCCATGCTACACTTTGGGTAATGCATTAGCTTAAAGATTAACAGAATATCTACACAAACACATACATAAAGATCCTAGCTACAAAATTTCAAAATATCCCCAAGGAAACAATGATCCGCGCATCTCCAGCGGGGGTATCATGGGGCAGAGCGGCTGGAAAGGTGCCCTCGGAGAAGGCCCTGGGGGTGCTGGCTGACAGCGGCTGGACACGAGCCAGCGTGTGCCCAGGTGGGCAAGGAGGGCAACGGCGTCCTGGCTTGTATCAGCAATGGTGTGGGCAGCCGGAGCAGGGCAGGGATGGTGCCCCTGTGCTCGGCACTGGGGAGGCCGCACCTCGAATGCTGGGTTCAGCTTTGGGCCCCTCGGGACAAGAAGGACATGGAGGTGCTGGAGCGTGTCCAGAGAAGGGCAACAGAGCTGGGGAAGGGTCTGGAGAACAAGTGTGATGGGGAGCGGCTGAGGGAGCTGGGGGGGTTTGGTCTGGAGAAGAGGAGGCTGAGGGGAGACCTTATGGCTCTGTGCAACTGCCTGAGAGGAGCTTGTGGTGAGGGGGGGGTCGGTCTCTTCTCCCAAGTCTCAGTGATGGGACGAGAGGAAATGGCCTCAAGTTGTGCCAGGGGAGGTTTTGGTTGGATGTTAGGAAAAATGTCTTTCCTGCAAGAGTGGTCAGGCACTGGAACAGGCTGCCCAGAGAGGGGGTGGAGTCACCGTCCCTGGAGGGGTTCAAAAACGTGTAGACGTGGCACTTGGGGACATGGTTTAGGAGGCCTGGGGGGGTTGGGTTGGCGGTTGGACTTGATGATCTTAGAGGTCTTTTCCAACCTTAATGATTCTATGATTCTGTTCTATGGTTCAGCAGACAAAAGTTGTCCCTGCTGGAGAATCTTAACCCTTGCTTGCATTAGAAATCATTCTCCTAAGACGCTGAAAAGTGTCAGGTATTAGGACATCCTGGACAGATAGGTAAATGAGCTTGATTTTGTATTAAAAAAAAAAAACAAAAAACAAACAACAACAACAAAAAAACCCCACACAAAACAAAAAATACCCCACACATACCTAGGACTCCAGAGAAGCCTTAGAAGAACTAAAAAGCCGCCTGACAACAGTGCACTGGCAGTAGTTCAGCAGGGCTGGTCTCCTTGAACACAGGAGAGGCCCGGTTGTTAAATAAAGGGAAACAAAGCAGAAAACTTTGACCTAATGCTTTAGTGTACATTTTTTACAAGATTAATTTCAAATACGGTACACTACGTATTTGCAAAAACACCATTAGCCTGACCATTTTATACTAATAGTAACTGCCATACTTTATCATGATTTCAGATAGGCAGAAAAGAACAGCGAGAAACTCAAGGAAGAGAGACAACAAAAAGCTGAAAAATATTAAAAATTGCATCTTTCCATAAAGTATGTTTACCTAATACAGTGACTCTTGTTCCCCTACTGGGTATTTAAACAATAGTATTTGAAGAGCCAGTTAGAGTAAGCCATGAATCATAAGTCAGAAAACAATTATCTCTGACCCAGACATCTGCTTTGTTGTGAGGGGTTACAGAGCAACGGAGAAAGTCTACTGTCCGTTGGGTGCATCAATAGCTAGAGACGTAACAGGTTTAGAAAGACACACCAGAAAAATAGCATGCAAGCTGTTTCTTTTAATACAAGATACCTCTGCCTTTTTTCTACTATGTCCTTTTTAGAGATACACGTGATAACGTTCTTGGTTTGATTTTTTTTGCTGCTCTTTATATGAAATCAAACAGAATAGTTAAATGATACCTTCTGAGAAAGAATCACCAAGAGAATAATTAAAAAAAAAAAAAATCACCCTACTTAAACGTCTTTACTTCACTGAGAACTGTTTGTAGTGGAAAGGTAGTCTAAAAGGTCTCTCTCAGCCCCAAATGGTCTTCCAGTCAAACGCTTTATATCTCCTAAAAAAATCTGCCTTTAGAAAACAGAACAATTTTAACTGAAAAAGGAAACAGCGATGAAAATAGTTGCTTAAAGAAAGTAAAAGCTACTTCTAAAACACAGTAAGATGGTTTCCATGGTAGTTTTGTTGGTGATGGCATTGAAATGCAACCTGTGTGTCTTGATTTTTATATCAAGTTGATCTCTTTTCTGTGTTTACTTTCCATGAACCTTCTTGCTCTTTTAATGAATATTCATAAGGTGTGTGGAACCGCAGTTGTAATAAAGCCAACAGGTATTTACCATTTACTTTTAGAAGGCAATATCAGTAAGAACTACAGACACATGCAGCCTAGGATTTTGTTTTTAACAATGGGCAGATGAGGAAGGTAGGTACCTTTAGGCAGGAGTATAAGACAGGGATACACTGATGACTGAGTTCTTGTATGACCTTTCTATATTTTGGTAGCCACTCAGCCTGCAGACAAGAACAGCAGCCCAATAAATTTTAAATTAAAGTTAGAAATTATTTGCAAAAGCTTTTTTAAATTCCTTTACCTCAGGATTCCACTTCTCCCCCCGAGTGGTGGGTAAATTCAGTGGAAAAGAAAGTGGCTATGGCAAAGAGGTGACAAAATTCTTGTGAGCATTCATATTATAAATCTGGTCCTAGCATTTTGCATCCCCGCAGAGAACCATTCCACTTCAACTAACCAGACAATCAACCACATGCAACTTCAACAAATTGCTCACAAGCAAGCAATGAAAGCCAGAGTAATATTTGCACACATTGCAAACTTTCAAGCAGCTGAGAGGTCCTGATTTTCACAGATAGATGGTCTTAACTGGCTAGTAGATGACTTCATACACCATGGATAGCAGCTTCATCTCTTAGGTTTTAGTGCTATGGTGAGATATGAAATATTCAGAAGAATGGAAATAACTGAAATTGCCTATGTATACTTTATTTATTATAATGTCTATTTTAATGTGAAATGGGGAGAGAGAAAGACCTAATGCAAGCAAAGATTTTGTCTTATTTTATGCTATCCTGTGTAACTTTACCAAATTCCTTCTCCTTTAAAAAAAAAAAAAGAAAAGAAAAAACCACCAATCTTCTTTAAGTTTGCTGTACTGCACATGCAGCAACAAAAATCATGGACCTAAACAATATATGAATAAGAACTACCAGTAACTAGATATAAATCCAGTAAGTATTCCAGCCCTTTTCTAAACTGGTCATTTTATTCTGCCCTAAACAAATTTAAAAGTTGATTTCTTTTCTTCTCAGTCCTGGACAGGCTTTGGCTGTTTGATCACTGTAATTTAGGAGAGATTGAAAGAGACATCCTAATGAGGAATTCTGCAATGGCGGCTTGCCAAGAAATCAATCAAGTGATGTCTCTCGAAGTCTATCACTAACCTCATTAAACTAGTGAGAAATGAAGCTGTGACTTTCTCAACCTCATTCCCTACAGGCTTCTGACACACTGAAGGGCTAATAGTGAGGAACACTAACTGTGTCCCCCAGACTGATGCACTGACAGGTCACTGGCCAGGGTCAGAGATACTACAGGTCTAATAAGGTCACAGAGACAAAAACGGCTCCAGGGGTAATACCCCTTTAAAGACTTACATTATCCGCATGTAGTTTGCTATGTAAAAAAATCAAGTGAACTTAAGAAAATGTCAGCTTCACCTTTCAGGCTCCCAGCCTTTATGTGGCTGCCAGGTACTACCACTATGATTCGCCCTAATAAGTAGTAAACAACTGTTAGTAGGTGCCCTGAATCAGCACAGCAAGAGCCAAACAGACTGGCAGAACCTTTGTTTAAAGCACAGGCACTCTAGAAGGTAAGAAAGCCCAAAGGAAGCGATGAGACAGAATGCTATCTATCCGGCGCATCATAATTGTGTTCTAGGCTGCTGCAAGCAGGCATGTATAAAGCTTGCTGCAACCTCTCTCATATTCGGCATACCATTATCTGATCACCTCCTGTTCTCTCCCACGTGATCACATGGATGTGACTTCTCTTTAAAATGTCACACATGGTGCCACACTCCCAAGAGAAATAACAGAATTTATCCTCTAATAACAGCATTAAACTTACAAACTACAGAAGAAGTTGTCAAACAGTTGGTATATACCAACAAAATCTCAAAGACCGACATTCCCGAACTGTTTAGCACCAAATGCCTGCTATAATTATTGCAGCACTCAGAACTAAAAGATTTTTCAATATATATGTTATAAAATATTTGTTAATCCACCAACTCTTAATCTTCTGGAAAAGTTCCCTAACCTCCAGAGCCACAGTAGTTTTTCTTATAGATGAAGTCATAATAAATTTAGAGTTAGAGATTTGATTAAAGACTTTCTAAGATGAAAAGGGCTCTTTTTTTCATTATTATAATGTTCATTCAATGTGACATCCACTCACATGCTGAGGGTCCAGCACAGGACCTATGTTTAAGAAATACTTAATCCCACAGGGCTCTCGTTGCATAAATCAGCTTGCTCTCCACATCTTGCAGCACTAAATCATGAGTGAACAATGTTATCAAGAGTTAGAATTATACATCAATTCACTTAATGGAAGCATCTAAACATCAGTCAGAGAAATATTACCATATTACCAACCTATGGCATATATGAAATACTGTGAATCATACTGGAGATTCAAAGGTTTCAAGTATATACTCCCTGAGCCACAAGCTCTTGACAGGCTTCCGAACATTTTAAATATAGATAGTCAAGATAATAAGAATCTGCACACTTAACTGTCCTGTTATCCTGAGAAGAATATGTTAAATTCAATATGTTTCAGAGAAGCTGTCTTAAAAAGTAGTAAAGTAGTTTGATCTTTCATTAGGAGTATTTGCTACTTAGAAGAATTATTTTTTTTAATTGGAGTAGAACATACAGGCATTCCCTTAAGATACATATAGAAAAATCACATCTTACTATCAGTAAGAAACACTATACGAGAGATTAATCGACGTTAATCCCACACAATGAAATGACACAAGTTAAAGAAAAGTATAATGTGTCAGATATATATTTTGCTGTTTAGTTGGTTTAACTAAACTTAACCTGGCCATCACATTTTGACCAGCCCAGCTGTGATATAATATTTCACAAGAGAAGGGCATAGGCATGAATGGGTCCCAAAACTCTTTTCCATACTGATAACAGAAAGAAGCTCTTAGAAGAAGGTGAGAATTTAATTTTCTCAGCACATGTACATCCAGGAAACCTTCACAAGAAACCTAGAATTTAAGGCTAAATCTTAAGCATTAAAAATATGTGCAGTTGTGTGTGTTAAATTCCCCTTTTTATCAATTATTCAATAATAATCAGCATACTTTGTTTTCTGGTTCAAAACCAAGCTGGTAGGACAACTCTATTTGCATTATTTTTAATTAGCTTAGTAGTACAATTTTAAAAATCTCTCTCTCTCCGTCTTTCAAATAAAGAAGCAGTAACCCAGGAACAACACCACAACAATGACCCACGCGTAACTACAGCTCCAGGAATTACTGGGATTCAGATATCTTTACCATAGCTGAGGTAGGGTGTCATAGGCTGTGTTCTACCTCCCAATGAAGCTAAAAACAGAACTCTCTTTGATTTCACAGTATTATGAATAAAACTATAGTGAAAATGGCTCAACAATACTATCCAGAACAGCGTCGATCCCAGTGTCCTTACTGGCACTGCTGGTGCTATAATTATTTTTTTATTATTATTTTCTTTGGAGTAGTCTCCAGAACTTCAGTCACAGGAAGTCACACAAGTGCATAATATACTGTATGGGAAGAAAATACTTGAAAAAACCTTAGGCAAGGCTCAAGAAAAGCATCTGCAGAAATATTTAGGTGACAACTGGGAGCCCAGCTCCCAAATTATCCTGGAATCTTTGCTGAAGTTTCATTTAACAGTGAAGGCACTCATATTAGAGAGAAACATCAGGTTTTCACTGTACAGGTCTCTAAAGATTTGAATACCCAAAGGTACCTCAGTTTCAGTAGCATTGCTCAGCAGCTTTTCACATATATGCCTAGCTTGAATTAATTTTCACAAGCTGTTCCTAGTTTGAATTCATTTTCATAATGCTGTTCCAAGGGATGTGAAAGGATTATATATGCTTAGAAGCATTTCTAAAAATGTTAATTTCCCAGGTTAAAAAGGGGTTTTTTTCCCCCTTTACCGAAAATTGGGCCTTCACTTTTTTGTTGTACCACCACTAGGCATGTACCACTATTTGGGGAATAATTTCAACAGCATGAGAGATTCCTCACCCTCTCCCTTGCTCCTTTCTCTCTATCCCATCACGATGGCTAGGGCATCTTCAAGAACCACATGCCACGAAGATGAACCTCTTTGGTCAAAACTGAAAAATTAACCCAGGCCTCTCATATCACAATTAACTACTGCAGTACCATAGTGACCACTTCAAGAAAGGAAAGCCCTGCTTGTTTCCTTGGGACAAAGTTCAGGTTATCTATCAACCTCAAGAGGGTGAAAAGCGAGATTTAACCCCTACCAACAAAGACCTGAACATTTAGAAAGTGACCTGCAGAGGCACACTGAGGGGCTGCTCCTGGTGTGAGGGCACCATGACTTCCATCTGGCCTTGATATATGGGCTTGTTTTCTCTGGAAACCAGCACGCAGGTATAAGAGGAGAGGAGAGGGAGACCAGGGAACACGTGAGGATCTAGCATTACAGATTGCCTTAGCACCTCAGGTGCCGTAACGAGTTCAGAGCCTCCGAAGCTGCGAAGTTTCCCAGTATAAGTAGTGTCTCCCAGCAGCTCTCAGACAGAAGTCTTCTGCTGGTGATTTCGTACCCCGCTTTAAGGCATTAGCTCACCTGTGGTCTGTTCAAGGAGCTGATGTGCCTCTCACTCTACCTAAAAGTGAGGTGTTACAACACCCCACATTCCAGTGACTCTTTTTTAGGAATGAGTCTCAACAAAAATAAGAAGGGCTGAGAGAAACAGATGCAGGAACAACCAAAAGTGGTGAGATAATACCAGAGAGCCCGCTAAGCAGTGATCTCTCCTGCTGAACTGCTACTGCAGCCAAGCTTTTGGTAAGCCCTACAGCAAAGGAGGTCTGTAATACAGGGCAGACCTTCCACTGATGGCAGCTGGAAGTGCAGGCATGACCAGAAGGGAAGATACTGCCTTTGCTGAGAAAAGTACGTAGTAATAATTACAGTAATAGTATATAAAAGTCGTTAGTAAGCCACAGAAAAACTCCACTAAATATGTGATGGATTTTCCAATGTAAAAGTCCTGTCCAATATAATTATTACACCACTTCTCCTGTTGTACTTGTGTTTTTTTCAAACTAGTTAATTTGTCCTTGTCCTAAATGCTTACAGATACCGAGGCTATTTCATAAGATTTCAGGTTACTTCCTGTCCAACATAAGCTTTATTTCCTAAAATAAGCACAACTAGACAGACAGGTGGTTTAGGAAACAAATCAGAGCCAGTGCAATTACAGCAAGACTTGGCTTGCCTTCAGGATGTAGCCTGGCTATCTGCAAAACAGATTCTGATTTAAATCCTAGTGGGAAACTAAGAATTAGAAATGGTTATCACCAACATGCTGTTCCTGTGTGTTATTTCATTTGGATTTGGACATGCAGCATTAGGATATAACTGGATGAGAGAATATAAACATATTAGCACCACGCCTACCTGTATTTTACTTTTGCACTTTCTTGCACATCCTTTACTCATATGAATACACTGAAATCAAAGGGACTATTACTGTTAGTAAAGTTAAGCAGATGCTAACGTGATTTACAAAATTGGAACCTTAAAAAGCAAACAGTTTCAAATCGAAAGGAGTAAACCCGATTGTCCTGGTTTCAGCTGGGATAGAGTTAATTTTCCTCCTAGCAGCTGGTGTAGTGCCGTGTGTTGGATTTAGGATGAGAATAACGTTGATAACACACTGATGGTTTAGTTGTTGCTGAGCAGGGCTTACACTAAGTCAAGAACCTTTCAGCTCCCCATGCTCTGCCGGGTGCACAAGGGGCTGGGAGGGGGCACAGGCAGGACAGTGACCCCAACTGGCCAAAGGGCTATTCCATATCATATGGCGTCATGCTCAGCATATAGAGCTGCGGGAAAGCTGGCCGGGGGCCGCTGCTCGGGCACAGGCTGGGCATTGGTCGGTTGGTGATGAGCAGTTGTTTTTTGTCTGCATCGCCTGGCTTTCTTGGGTTTTATTTTCTCTCTTTTTGTTATTTTCCTTTTCATTACAATTTAATAATAATAATAATTTCAATTATTAAAGTGTTCTTATCTCAACCCACGAGTTTTCTCACTTTTACTCTTCTGATTCTCTCCCCATCTCACGGTGGGTGGGGGGAGTAGGCGAGCAGCTGTGTGGGACTTGGTTGCCAGCTGGGGTTAACTCATTACACCAGTCAACTCTGCTTTTTCTCTCCTCCCCTCATTTCTTTAAATTTTCTTTAATTTCACAATCTGCTTTTGTAACAGCACACATGGCATATATGCTGCATGCCGAGGAGACAACCTTACATGTTATTTTCTTTTTGCAAACCTACTGATTAAAAAAGGGCTGAACTTAATATTACATGTAGCAAAACACAGCGGAACATGTTTAACTTCTTTAACAGTGGAAACAGCTGTTATGCATGGATAAGGGTGTGTGTCTTACCAGTCATACCTTCATTTAGCAAAGAATATACAACCCTGTGCAGGACACTTACTCATCGCCTTTATGAATGACTGCAAAAAGAAGCAAAATACATTGTGGCCCACTTTGTGTCCTACACCTGTGTCATGGTTTAGCCCCAGCTGGCAACTCAGCCCCACGCAGCCGCTCGCTCACTCCCCCCACAGTGGGATGGGGGAGAGATTCAGAAGGGTAAAAGTGAGAGAACTCATGGGTTGAGATAAAGACAGTTTAATAGGGAAAGCAAAACAGTAATAGTAGTAGGAATAATAATATAATTAAAAGGAGAAGCAAAAGCTGTGCACACAAGCAAATCAAACCGAGGAATTCAATCCCTCCTTCCCACGGCAGGCAGGTGCTCAGCCATCCCCAGGAAAGCAGGGCTCCAGCACGCGTAATGGTGACTTGGGAGGACAAACGCCATCACTCCCAAAGTCTCTCCCTTCCTTCTTCTTCCCGCAGCTCTATGTGCTGAGCACGATGTCACATGATATGGAATATGCCTTTGGCCAGTTTGGATCAGCTGCCATGGCTGTGCCCCCGCCCCTCCCGGCTCCTCGTGCCCCGGGCAGGGCATGTGAGGCTGGAAAAGTCCTTGATTGGTATAGGCACTACTTAGGGACACTTAGACACTACTTAACAACAACTAGAACCTCAATGTGCCATCAGCACTGTTCTCATACCAATTCCAAAACACACTATACCAGCTACAGGAAGAGAATTAACTCTATCCCAGCCAAAACCAGCACAACCTGTAGCATGCCTCATCAGTAATGTGTAGCTATGGCTATTACCAGCTTCAATGATCAAGCTAGGCAAGCAGCCCATTCTGAACATGCCGTCCTTGGCCCCATACAAGCCCCCAGACCCACCAGAAGCCAGTGACCCCTCATCATCAATACCAAGCATAGGCAAGCCATTTGAATATAAACTTTCCTCCAACTTGATGACCCTGCTACCTGAACCTTAACAGCAACCCCAACTCTAATCTCTCATCCTCAGTTTAGTGATATTTTCTCATCCCAGACCTAAAAGGTTGTTGTCAAGTGGCACATGCCAGCCTCCGGTCTTCTGTTAGTGTAACAGCCCCTTTCCAAATTCACACCTTATTCTAGCTCATTTGTATCTGCAATGTTCAAATCTTAAATCTACTCCAGACACTCTTTCCAGTAACAAAACTTGGCCTTTACCAGCACTTTTGGAACTGTACCTCACTCCCCGTTAGCCCAAACCTCTTCTTCCCCTTACCATATCCTAGCCAGCCGCTGAAGTCACGCACCTAAGTGCTGGCAGGTACCTCTCAGCATCAATCCGTAGCTTAGCCTGGCCACACCTTTTGAATCTATGGCTTGCTCTGAATTATATCCATATCCCATGCCCTGCCCTGCACTGCTTTACACCAGCACTTCCTTACTTCACTTCATCTGTGACCACCTTGCTTTGAATTAAAAGATGCATCTGAGCATTTTAATCTCTGCTGATGCAGCCTCAACCTTGCCGCTAGAATTAGCGTTTTTCGATCCTCCGCCTAAAAGTAGCAGTGTAGCTCATCCAAGAAGCTTCAAACATCATAAATTATCCAAATGATTTTCTAACAAGTGTTGTGTTTTATTACAGGGAGGTGGGGGAAATCAAATTCTCTTTTACTTTCATTTGAGATACAGAATCCTACAAAACATTGACATATTGCTCTGCTACTTCCAAACAGGAACACCACTTCAACCTGCCCTGTTCTGCTGCTTTTCTTGAACTCAGATAAAATTATTTCAGTAAGAGAGGAAGTATATGCTGTCACAGTACATCTGAAAATAGCGTGTGCATTGGCCAGCACTGAAAAGAGTTACAGCTGAAATGCAGCAGGGGTGTTTTGCTGCAAAAACTCATTCAGAAGGCGTTTGCCAAGGAACAAGTCTGAAAGCCTTTCCTTGAATTCCTGAAAGATACCTACAGCAGCAGGCATACTTCTCCTAAAGTCTGCAGCCACAGGTGTTCCTGACTTTTAGAACTGCCCAAAACCTAGTCGCAGTTCTGGGTGCAAGCGCCTCTGCTTATTAATCGTAGTCAGCCCTGGAAATGCACAGGCTGAATTTTCTTCCGAGTAATTCCCCTCCCCTTAGGCTTTAGATTGGTACATTGATATGTATCGTCATTAATTCCTCAGCTGGAGGGTGACCCTGCTGTCCCCAGACCATATTCTAATTCTCTGTGTATTTGAAGAAGAGGGACAGGCCGGACCTCTAGTAACCAAAACATGATTAGTAATTATGTGGTTTCATTACGGTTCAAGTCTAATATAAAAAATATCCTAGATTTGGACTTACTTTATCGAATAGGCAGGAATCTTACAAATTTGTGTGGCTACATGGACACTGGTGAAGTTTTGCTACTATGCCATCTTAGAATCCTTCACTTTGGATGGCTATGAAATCATATATTATGGTTTTTTTAAAATGCTGAGTGTGCATTGTCATCCAGAATGTAATTCAATTATCGTATCTGGTGTGACGATATCTAGGTAGCTTCAGAATAAACAAAGCATAATATGAAACCTAAATTAAAGTAAAACTCTCTCATGGGGTAATATATGTCTTTTCTTATTAATATAATGGGGGACAAAAAGGATTTTGACACGATGGTGTTTTAAAGTCAGAAATACTGACACTGCATTATATATGATCCTCTCTCTCTCTTTTTACTTTATATTCATGTAGTCTTAAGGATTTGTGATTTTTCATCTCCAGGCATCCTTAAGTATGCTTGAGAACTAGAACAAATGCAAACTCAGAAGCCTTCTTGAACCTTAAGGCCAAGGTCACTAAGAATTCCCTAGGAAATTCCATTAAATTCCGCATGCACATTCTCTGCTGTCATTTCAGCCCATTTATGATAAGAATGCACAACTGCCTGCTTTGAATGACGCCACTTGCTATCTGTTGGCTTGCTTGTCTCTATTAGTAGCACACCAGATTTCAGAGGATAATAGAGTCTGAAATAACACTATCTCAGGATTAAAAAAACCAATTCTCAGACATTAATTTTAAATATGAAGTACAACTCTGGTTTTAGCTTAAAAATGATTAATGGGATTGGATTTAATGTGCTAATTTAACACATCACAGTGATTTTATAAGCTGTAAATTTTCTTTCCAGAACACCTTGCTTCTATTTCTGGAAGAAAACATTCCCTCTTTCATTTATCTGTGATGTGAACACTATGTGAAGATAAATTACACACCACAAGTTTCCACATACCGTCGCACCCCCCACCTCCTGCTACAGCGAGCTCTCTCAGAACTAAATTAACAGAAAGAGCATAACGTGTTAATAAAAAAGGGCAGAAACTTGGTTTTTTGGGATTATGCTGAGCACGTATAATGAACCAGAGGACCCCAAGTATTTCATCATGTATTTTGTATTCAATCAGAGAGCCAAACAAGCATTTTCAGAAAAGGAAGTCTACTGTCATTTCTGAGGGTAAATATTTTAAAGCAATTACCTGATTTAGGATCACAAAACCCTAATGAAAATCAGTAACGTTTAACATGAGTTATTTAGTGCCTTGTTTTCAAAGGTAATTACGAACTAAGAGATACAGATAAGCATCTAGTGGAATCTTCTAAATACCTGTCACTGTTTTCTACACATAAATATTTTCTCTCCGTGTAGGGCAGAAAAGGGTGGAAGAAGAACAGCAGGTCAGTTATATCTCCAAAATGTCACCCTGTCTCAGCATAATTAAATTAGCTGCAAGGAACAGAATACAACTTGAAACACAGCAACCTAAGTGGCATTAAAATACAAGAGTAAAGTAATCCCTGCAATGACTTCCACAGCGATCTAGACGCATGAAAAGGATCAGGAAATATGACATCACACTGAGAGCATATAATGCACAGTGTGGTCTAAGAAGCCAGCACACGCATTAGTCCTTCCACCTTATTCCCTAAGATGCATTTTTTTCAGGGCAAACTAAACACATACCTTGAAGACACAGAAATACAACAGCTCAAGGTTGTGCAAGTAACCCTCAAACTATACATTCTGAATTACAATTTAAAATTTAAAATAACTCAGCCAACCTGATTAGATTATGTTCCATCATGTGCATAAACCCAGAGCACCTAACATATATTTTTGAATTAAACATGCTGTCTCTAACCATTCGATACCAATGTTTCATAAGGCTTCTTGGTTGCCAACAATCACATCCATCTGTTATGCTGGCAGCGTGCTCAATCACAAGGTGCTTGGATCTTTTCATTTTAGGCATCATTGCCAGAGAAATACAAAAACTTTGAACTGACAGGGTGAATGCAGTCAGAAAGTACCAGTTAAAAGTTATCTGGATGGGACAACACAGCATCAGGGAGAAAAGAAAGAACAGAGGAAAGAATTGAATGACTAACAAATGTCACGCCTTTGCTTGAAGAAGTGAGCAAACATTGAGAAGGGTCATTACTAGTCAACAATAATGCTTAACGATACTTCCCAAGGGACACAAGTTGGAAATAATAGCACTACTATTTCTTCCACAGTACTAATAGCACTAATATTTCTTCCACAGTGCTTAAAAACCACCTTCTGACTTCCCTCTCACACGTGTGCATATATATCTGTATCTATATAACTATACATACATGTAAAATAAATACATATGCATGTACTAAGTATGTATAGCATATATATATAGCATATATATTATACACACACATATAATAACAAGACGTGTACAAATATATATGTATGTTACTGACAAGCCCTCTGTGGTCCACTACAACAACTACTGAGGAGCAAAACCCTCTGTGCTATAAAGTCCCTTTTTTTTTTGGCGCGCAGGGGCGGGGGGAGTTGCTCAATGCTTCTGCATAACAAAACACATTTTCCTGCACAGTTACAAGGGAAAAAAGCCACACAAAATAGTATGGCTCTTACCAAGAGCAAACCCATTAAGACAAATTCTATATGATCTAGAAAACCATTACAGGTCCAACCTTGAGTCTTTCTGCACGGAGAATTAGGAAAAGGTCTTCACCTGGGCAACAGTTTTTCCAGCCATCGTTACCCACAGCTTGAAAATGCTTACCAGCAAATGGAAATGGGCCTTCCTCTTAAGGGGATTATCCTGTGTGGTATTTATAGCTTGCCCTAGATACCTCCTCCTTTGTTCTCTTTATTGACAGAGCATCCTCATTTGTGCTTCAGATATATTCATTTGGGGCAACGTGGGCCTAATTTTATGCATAGCAATGTGGACACAGGTAATGTTTTACTAAGGTGCTCAGGGATCTCACTGACGACCTAAAATTAAGCCACGCAGGGAGAGTAAACTATTTTATCAGATCTGAATCCCATAAAACCCAGGGAATCCTATGGCCAAACAAATAGTGTGTACTGGCATTAAACAGAAAAGAAAATCATTCCAGTCAGTAAGGACATTTGTTCTCCTGTTTTGGGGTTTTTTTCTTGTATTTTTCATTTTCTCTGATGTGACAAACCTATTCCTTATAAATACTATAAGGAAATCAGTCTTCTCCTCAACCCATGTTTCAATAACACCTCTTGGGAGTTAACTAGCATATATTGGACTAGTCTGAAAGTGTTACATAGGCATATCACAATATTGGTTTATTTCTCTTGCTACCCAAAAGTATATTATTTCAGAATTATTTAAGCAGGGAAATCTCAGTGGATTTTGTGTTCTTTCTGAGCAAGTATCAAGAGTTCCTTAAAATATTTTATCCGCTATAAAATTTGTCATCAGACATGCCAAATAATTTTCAGATGAATGTATTTTTCCCTTTATTCCACCAAACAACCTCAGCCTAGTTACCTCCTGAATTTTAGCCTGCACAGAAATCTGATCCAGGGTGATTTTTCGCTAGTCTATAGCAATATGTTTAACTGCATGGAATTGTTTAGGTGGAACAGCAGCCCAGCTGCCCAATGCCCTGCTTCAGCGTCCTACAGACGTGGTCTACAGAATCGTGGTTCTCATGAGCGGGGAGGTACGGACAGAAAAGGATGGAGGTGGAACCTATCTCTGCAGAGGGGCACATCCGTAGGGAGCCCCTGGGAAGAAAGGAAGGAAGAATGGCAGGACTAGGCTTGGAGGTGAAGTTGGAAGCAGTGGTAAGAAGGCAATGGCCAAGTGAATGACCACAGCACGCTCAACAGGAGACCATCCCCAGCTTTGGCAGGAAACACCTGCCCAGCTCTCAGGGATTGCCGTGACAAGGAAACAATGGCGAAGGACTGGACGGCAGCTGGGAAGCTCCCTACTGCAGGTCCCTGCCCTGTCTGATTAGAATTAGCAGCTCGCTGCTGCGCCATCCCCCTCAGCCAGGCCTGCCCCCACCGCTTCTTCCTGGCAGTGCTCCCAGCAGATCATCCAAAGCAGCAGCATCCTGCCTCAGGATACGTACCCTGCTACTCAGGGCACGCTTCTAAATTTTAGAGCTGTCATTGGAAAGCACGTCAGTGGAAAAGCTGTATTTTTTCCTACACAAATCAAAACACAGATATAAAAGATGAAGTATAATTGATTGGATTTCCTTAATGAACTGTCAGCCACCCATGAGCAGATACAGAGGTAGCAAAATGGTCTGTTCACAGAGTTTTCTTTGTGTTGTCAAGTAAAAACAGAAAATTATTTCGCTAGCACTGATTCTGAAAATATTCTTCTATTCCTTAGAAATGGCATATTACAGCAGAAGTTTGCCACCATTAAAACCAGTTATAATAAAATAACTTTAAACACAAAATATGTGACTGAGTAGCTTCTCCAGGTCTAATAGTTTTACAAGCTATATCAAAGCAGACTTGTTCATAGAAGTGACCAGTAATTTTTGCTATACTGTGCAGTCATCGAGTCAAAGATAAAAACCCCTGGGCATACACATTTACTCATGTACAGCATTCATTAAATGTCTGCGTTTACCCACACTTATTTATCCCTTTCCTAGTGATATAATTCTAAAGTTTCCCTCCCTCCATTCCCTAGGTTTTTTATTTACATATTTAAATTTCTGTACAAAAGGAAGATCTTATGGACATCATGCTCTATCCTATGAGACGGTTATTCCTCTTTATAGATATATCTAACAATCTTTCCTACTAGTTTTATTCAATCTGTTTCCAAGATAAGGCATATATGCTTCAGAGCTCTCTTCCAATGACTCTGATAATCTTAGATTATACATTTGTCTCTAATGTAGTCTACTTCTAGGTAATACCCTTCTTTACTATACACCTAAAAGGTTAAATCTATGGGAAGGTTCTACAGAGTGTTAGGATCGAAATGTATTTTACTGGAATTCCAGACGTGTCCTAAAGTTCACTATTTGAGAAGTTTTACACCTGATGGGGTGCACTTGATGTAACTCACAAGACGGCTTGCTAAAAATCCGAGCCTCGGTGATTCAGTCTTCCAGTAGTATTTTCAGTGCTCCTGAAGCCACAATAGCCACAAAAGAGCTTCTTTAAAAGTTTGTCAATGTTTCTCAACCTTATTAGTAGAACTAAAAGAATTTTTTAAAAAGTTGCCTATTCATACAATTCCAATCTTACTGAATGTACATTTCTCCAAAGATACATCTCAATAAGCCGAAGAGATTTACAGCACTATCTTTTCAGCTCGTAAGTTTTCCTCGTATTCCATAAAACCAGTTCCCGAAAACTATTTAGTTTTGTTTGTTTTCCACTAAAATTTGCTTGCTTTCAAATAATTGTAGGATCACAATTTTGGGAAGTAGAGAAGGCAGGAGTTTTCAAGATGCATCTGCAAGACATATTACCTTATTCCATGACACAGTGGAGAAATTGCAATACTTACAGTCAGCTGAATGTCTTCCATGTCAGGTGAAAGTTCCCCTTTTCCTTGAATACAGGCTGAATCATGCCTCTAAAAATCAGTTTCATTCTTAGAGCTTCAGGTTACCTAACTGTGCTGAGTGGACACAGGCACAAGGCCCCAGTAAAGCAGTCTACGACAGACAATTTTGCAAAAAAGTTCCCAAGTATTAGTTTCCTTTTTAATTCTTCCTCTGCACAGCCTGCCCAAAAAAGACTAAATTCATAGGAACAAAGCTCAGCATTTGCACCTTCACTTATCGATGCTCAGGTTTTGCTCTTCTAGAAAAGTCCTAGTGAATATGCGTACCAGAAGAGCAAAGGAGCAGTGTTTAGAGCCCCAGCGTTCAGTTTAGGAAGCACCTTGCGCTACCAGCTGTCACTGAGAGACTGAGCCCTGTGGGGAGAATTCTGTTGTCTGCAGCAATTCTCTCAGCTGTTTGGCCATGGGCTGCATCAAGGAGCATCCTCAGTGCCAGCCACATTACAGTCTCCAGTGAGAACTGATCTAATTTCAGCAAGAATGGGCTGTATCCCTTTGCTGAATGTGACTGGAATAGATTAAGACAGTCGGGTCCCTACCCAGGCAATGCCTAAAGTACATAATTGCAAATACAGCAGCAATGGAATATTCAGATACAAGCTTGTCAAGGAATAAGAGATTTCTTAGCAAGCAAAAGTGCTTCACGGTATCAGCTACAGATATTGTTTGATGATACAACTACAATATACAGTATTAGATGTCACAAAGTAACAGTAAAGTATAAGAATGTTGATCAAATCAGAAAAAAAAATGGTCTGCACTAGAATGGAATACTTTAGCTAAAGTAGTGAAACAGTAGTAAATATTTCATTTTTAATACCATTTCTGTAAGATTAATTCTTTGAGGTTTCATTCAATTACCGCAGCTTTGTAATTTCCACTTATTTGAAGGAAAGTGTCACAGAATCTTCACTTCACATAAGCAGCACAATGTATGAAAGCCTCAGTTTACTCACCACAGAACAGTTCTTAATCTATAATTCAGCTGGAGGAAGATAAAACAATTCACCATTTTTAAATACATGCATGAATTCTGAACACAAAAATAGGTATACAGCCTGTGATTAAGAAAGCATAGGGTGCACCAAAATTAAATTCGGAACGTGACTCCATCACTTTGGCTACTGAAGCAGTATTTCCCAGCAACAAGATTGTTTTACAAATGCTGCACATCAATGCCAGCGTGAAATGATGTCAGTGTGTGGCTCTCCAGTAAGACTCTGTAATTCGGAAAACTTAAGAATGTCCTTCTGCAGTGTGACAGTGAGCAATCAGCATTGACAGTAACTGAGAGCGACACCTAATTTCAGCAGATTTTAGACCTTTCACCTGACACGTGCAGGAACACCAAATTGTTTTTCTTCTGTAAATAGAAAAGACGAGTCCTCTACAAAACATTTGTATACATTTCAATTATCAAGTTCAATTCACTGATCAGAATTTTTATAATAATGAACAATAATCATTATTAGACAGATCCATAGCAAAGAATATAGTAATTTGTAAACTGAGATTTCTTTATTTTTTAAAGCTGCTTTAGCTTGCAGAAGGTGAGCCTATATCGGAATCACAGATAGAAGGAATTGGCACCTACATCCAGAGAATCTGATGTGGAAAAACTGAGAGAACTGATCGACTCCCAGTTTCAAGTTAAAGGAAGATACTGCGTTTGGCATCAGATCTTGGATTAGGCAACATTATGGTACAGGTTAAAGGTATCACAAGATGTGCACTAGCAGATTTTCAAGGCTTTCATCACAGAGATGGGAAAGAAAGCAGTCTTGTAAGTAAGTCTGTGCATTACATCCCACAATTAATTTTTTACATGTGTAACATTTTAGTCTAAATTAGCTGGACAGAATGAAAGCATGGATACTTTTATGACCTCCTGGGGATCTTCTACTGATGACGCAAATTCTTGTCTTTTAACAGTTATGAAGTCAGCATTTACCATACAGGACAGACTTGTAAATACACTTATACTCAGACAAAAGATTAAATAACCTAAGGGCTTAGTTCTCTTCTGCACTATATATCTGCTTGGTTCTATTGGTAATTCATTAATTTACACTGACAGATGAGGCTCGAGGTTTTTTAAAGCCTAAAGTGACTCAAGAAGAAGTTTAGACAGCGTCACTTCCCTCTGAAAAACTTCATGTTACTGTAAATACAGCAACTCAGCCAAAGAGTTTTTAAAAAGCTAAGATTTCTAAAAGTCTGTTGCCTCAGATGAAACACTGTCTATAGTAAACAAGACTAAACATCTTTATTCATCCACTTTTAAAACCTTTAATTAGATGGACTACACAGCAAGTGGATAACAGTAAGGATAGCTTGCTGTTTCTCATGACCAGCTTCCAACCATCTGCCTTCCTTTGTTTTCTCAGACCACTGCTAATGTCCAGACATGGTTCTCATGTACAACACCTAGTCATGGTTTCACTCAGTTGGCCTTTTCTTCCATTCCATAGAAAATTATTTTTTGATTCTATAGAAGTGTCTTCTCTGACACTAAGTCTATTATTTTTTGCGTGAAATGCAGTGAAATGCTGTTTGAAGGTGTAAGGGAAGACAGAATAAAAGAAAGAAGGGAATTATAATATTTGATAAAAATCAAATTCATGATACTTTATAGTCATGACTGATAGCAAACTACTGATGAATACTGAATGCCAGAGAACACAGAACAAGACTAAAGAAATAACGCTGAGAAAGAAGTGTTGTTTATATCCCTATGCAGTTGAAGTGTACCTTCTGCAGAATTAAGAACCAGCACAGTTTCCCTCGGTCATCATTTCTAATTTGGCCCACACAGTAAAAAACAAACCAACCATACCATTTAATCCAGGGCTGTCTGGTTCTATGTGTGTAATGAATTAATACTCTTTAGAACAGTTATGAAAAGTGTTTTCACATCTCAAATATCTTGTTCCTAGCAGTCATATCTGTCCTAGTCATTAATAAAGAATCCATACCTGTCCAACAGCCATAGTGAATGGAGATCTTTTGGAATCAGAGAGCCTCCGCAGGATTATATAGGGGAGGGAACCCAGTATTTTCTTTGCTACCATATCTCTGCTGCGGGCACAGCCCCAGGGCTGCCAGTGTTCAGGCTGGAAACTGGCACATCGTAAGGGTGCTCACCTTATTTGGAGATGTTAAAGAGCAAAATGCTCTAATATTAACCAAATACTGGAGAGGAGAGAATTTTTGCAAAGATATGCTTTTGCAATATTTCATCTATCAAGCAGCTGATTTGCAAACCAAAATAGAACATTATGAATTTAAGTTCCACTTTAGCTGAATTTTCCAAAGCCCAGTGTATCTGTGTGGAGTGTTTGAATGTGACCACTTTGATACAAAGCAGTAAGAGATCAAAGGCAGCATCAACGGCACATTTCCGTTATTAATTTGCATTAAAATTATGTATCTCATTTTACAGCACTTACCTTAATAATGACACACTTTAAACAAACTAGATCTTTCTATAAGAAAGCCTGCCTACCCTTCCCAAAATAAGCTACAGGTAACAGAAATTTCTAAGTATACTATTGACTGACACCTTTATAACTCTCCCTGAGTGTTCAGTCTCATCAGGATTTGATCTTACCTGTGCCTTACCTTTTGTTTGTAAGCTTTAAGCCTGTTTGAATTTTTCAAAAACTCTGTGTATTCACAAGTGCGCAGCAGACAGACCACACAGGAGTCAGAAGTATGACATAGCGTATACCGGACAAATACAACTACCAAGGCTTGGCATTTTTTGAGGCTCTCGGGAGTTCCTCCTGATGACAATGCTAATGAAATATATCTAGTTCTTCTGAAGGGTCCAGATTTCTGCAACACCTGTGCTAACTCCAAGCCTCTGTATTCTCCTAGTCTCAAGCACGTGGATTACGTCTAATGTCGCCCATCGTTCTGGCAAGCTAGTACAAGGTACGCCTGAGCAAAGACAGGCCAGAGCAGAAATGATAGCTTCTTTGTTATTATAAGAACATTTCACTGAGAGGTAAATACCTCTCTCCCTCCCCATATCCAGTTTTTCCTTCCAGTAAATCTTTCAAGAGTTACCTGTAACATTATCAAACACATCAAGTCACATCCATCTCTAGTGATACTTGTGGAGCTCCTGATAGAGTTCTGGTTCTGATAGAATGGCACCATTTTATACCCAGTTACATGAGCAACGTATTTCTCCCAGTGCTTTTCATACTATTCTTGCTGTATCTCAGGCAAATTACATTCTTTGCAAAAGTAACTCATAGAATAATTTTCCCAGAAAGCAGTCAAAAAAGTCTCCCCTCATGCACTTCCATCTCTCTCTGCTTTCCTGAGAAATAAAGCCACTGGCTGTGCTGGCACCTTTGATAGATGACTTAGTGAAATTTTTGGACATATTCTCTCTCTCTTAAGCATGTAAGTTGCAAAACCATTTTTCTGTAGACCCTGTATGACACTGAGGTAGGTTCAACGATGCAGTAATCCTGGAAACACACCATCTGACTTCAATCCTGGAATGAAAGCAAACCAGCCCAGCTGGAAACCTAAAAATGCATGACAAAAGTCACACTGACTGTTCAGAAAGAGGAACAAAATTTCAAAGTTGAGCAGAATTTTCCCCAAACGGTTAATAAAAACTGCCTTATTGCTAACCAGGTACAGACACAACAACATCTATTTTTTCTTACTTAATTTACTAATTATATTAGGTGTTTTTTAAAATATTCTATATTCCATCAAATTATAAACCTAAGAATTATTTTAAAATAAGGCGCAGTTATATATACAATAATTTCCTCAGCTGTATATCTAATTATATAATTCATCTATCTCTAATCACACTCAGTGACAAAGACTTGTGATGACTAGTATTTTATCACTGTATGGTTAATGTACATTTCTGTTCTAAAGCAACTATATATTTAAATTTTCTCCTACTCCTTAGCATAAAATGGCAATGATCTTAATTTAACTTAGAAGTAAACCAAGAGCTAATTTAGCTACAAGAAAAGCGAGTCTGGTTATGTAAGCCTTGGGATGAAATTTCACTGCAAATGAAACATTTGAAATGAAAATCAGCCAGTTACACTTGCCTTTTTCCTGGGCCTAGAAGCAATACATTTTCAGCTCATCTACTCAATCACTTCTGATTTCCAGAGTTTTTTTTCCAGAGGGGTGTTTAAATGAGATATCTAAATGTATTTTATGCCAAACAGTCCACGCACACGCATCACAGAACTGACTTTGGGTCTTATACTTAAGAATAATTACAGAAATAATTTCATCTGTCATGTGAAGGACCCAGAATAAAATGAGCTGTCACAAAGCATTGTGTCGTGTCACCATACGTGTGCACACACACACATTTCATACAAGGAACAGTGCCGTTGTTCGCTTTCTCTCCTGTGGAGACGCAGTCTAAGGTGGCAGCTTTCCTCAGGGAATGTGTTATCATTAGATTTCCCATTAGGGCCTTTTCCATGGAGAGGATTTTCCTGTATCACAGACGAAGTTCTGTTCTTCTTGAAGCCGTGCTAGGTTCAAACTAGAGGTGGTCTCATCAACTGACTTTTAGAAGTGGAAGAGAGGAAAGAGAGGTATGGTAGATGGTGTGACAGGAAGAGGCAACGTAACGTACATTTTCAAAATCTTGCTTGCATAATCTGTATTTCAGAAACCCTTGAGCCTTGCATTGCTCTATTTACCTCACGGAAAATTTCAGCTCTACTAATTCCCACTCACATACCCACTGTCAGACTTTCAGTGTCAGCACTAGATTTCTGTGTCATAAGCAGGACTACAGCTCCTTATTGAACTTACGTAGCTTACTCTCGTTGTTTCCTGGAATTAATCCAAAAGTATAAATACCAAATACCTGTTATACCTTTGGGTCTGATAGACAGTCATTTCTCCTAACAGAACGTAGAGCTGCCAAAGCAAAAAGCATAAATAACACAAATAATAATAAAATCTCTCTGACAATAGGAAGAATCATCTTAATAGTCCCACTGCGCTCATGGGAAAATGAAAAGATACCAGTCAGAAGACTGTATCTGAACAAAGACTTGGGAACTTCATGCAAGAGAAGACAAAAGTGGTTTTAGGACGTGTCCGTTTCCGAGGCTGTGAAGCAGTCGGGGATGCTGTCATTGTTGGGAAGATGCAGAGTGAGATAGTAGAGGTTACTGGTACATTCCTAGGAAAGCAAGCGGGCGGGAAAGCAAAAAAAGAGGGGTTCCCTCTGAAAGTCTGTGAGATTCCTATATTTTACTGTTTCAGACAGGGTGGCTATACTCACACAAACCACACAAAATTCAGTCCTGTTAAGGTATTTCTGAATAGTTTTAAATTACCTGTTTTCAACTGAACTTAAATACACACATGTATGTGTGTGTGTTTCTGTGTAGGTATGCATCCAGAACATATATTAGCTCTCATCTTGCTGTTTGAAAAACTACCATGTAAAATATTTTCATCAGAAAATTGCAGGCTAGCTATTATGCAACCATCCATTGTTGTAGAGCTACTGCAGTTTTATGCGACCCAAAAAACTTCAAAAACCACCTTTTTAATTCCTCAGGAAAAAAATGCATAGCAGCTTATTCTTTCTCTTGCTTTTAAAAAAATTCAAACTTAAACTAGAAACAGGAAAAATGAAAAAAATAACAAAAAGAAAAAAAAAAAGAGTTTAAAATCTCCTACCTACTAAAGCACAAAATGTACCACCTTCCACATAATACAGCAATCCAAGATGGGTAAAGGTTATTTCTCAAGCTTCCAAATATATCTAACCATTAACCTCTCTCTTCACCTCTCCAAAACAATTCCCGAACAATAAAGTTTTCTTTTTTCAATTTTTTGAAAAGCCATTCTTCCCTTCTCTTCGGAAAGCTGGAAAATTCATATTATCTAACTATTACCACTAGCAAGCATGCCTTGCTTTACAGTTGGGATCATAGAAGTTATAATATTTTCCTGTTATCTGTTAGTTCAACATCCCTACAGCTGTGAAAAGATTTCACAAACTCTACAAACTCTTTGTCTTTTTCTATTCTGGGAAATTCTCAGGATTTTAAGGTTGACAGAAACATTTAAGGCTGACTTTACTGATACCTTTTTAATCCCTTTAAGAGGGAAAAAATTTTCACAATAATGCACTCTTCCCTGGAAAAAAAAAAAGAAACAAAAAAAAAAAAAGAAAAAAAGAACAACAACAAAAAAAAAGAAACAAAAAAAGAAACAAAACAAAAAACCCACAAAACCCACCCAGTTCTGAAACAGGACATGTTTTAGGAGATTTTATTTTTTTTTTAAATGCCATGGCTTAAAAGACAAAAGACCTAATATGCATTGGCCCAAAAAACATTATCTAATCTGGTGGTGGGCAAGGTAAGAAAAAAATAAGTTACAAAATTATATGGAAAAACATAGATGGAGACCAAAAGGGCCAGCAAGTAGATTATTACACTTTCATTTAAATTTATCCCTTTATGCAAAACTTTCAATTTCAATAAACTTCAAGTTTATAATAAAATATTTTGCACTACAAAGAATAAATTAGTGGTACTGCAAATTCCAGGGAGACTTCCAATCTTGTAAACTACATTTTAAATAACTTAGAAATCAGTAGCTTTTTCTTTTTCTTTTTTATGTTCCCCCTATAAGGTAGAGACACATGTAGACTTCTACCACGTTACACAGAGAAGTGCAAAACTGAGAACTACGTTGGGTGGGAGGAATCGCTCTGCACTGATTTTCAAGACATGATCCTATGACTACAATGGGAATACTGATTACCATGTCACGACAGATAACTGGACCCAATAAAGAAATCCCCAAGGAATTTCTGGAATTTCCAAGTCCACCAGTAAAATAAATAAGGCATATGTATATACCTAAAGTGAAGTGTCTACTTAAGTAGGCTGCTGAATAGCACCTTCAGGTATAAAGAGCAGTTTTAAACAAGTTTGACTAAAGACTTCAGCTCCACAGGTAAAATTATCGTCATCTAACACTAGCCCCCGAGCAACCAGGCAGCTGGTCCTCCCCGGCTCTGACGGTTCCCAATGCAATCAGCGGTGAGAACTACCTCCAGGCAAGGATACTTTCTTCCTGTGACAGGCACCTCAGGTTGGTGGAGTACCACCTAAAAGGACCCATAACCGCAGAGGTTCTCCTGGGCACTCAGTTCTGACTAGGCGTCCAGCTGGTAGGAAGGGGAAGTTAGGTGATAAAACTCTTACATTAAATTAATGTGATATCCCTGGGTTAATGACAATAAAAGGAGTATTAGCAAAGCAGTTAAATCCCCTCCTCTTCTATCACTTGTTATTTCAGACTGAAAAGGAGAACAAGAACATCTGAGGATTTTTGCACTTCTGTCTCTCAGTTCCGTATTAGTTATTCTCTTCTTTCATGACCAGCGGTATAGGAACCCACATGAAGAGAGCAGCAAGGGCAAAAGTGACTGTTATTAAGCAGAGAAGCAATAAGGCATTTCAGTGTAGAATATTTGAGAATTTTAAGAACTGCACAGGTTCCCTCCGTGAGTCTCTCGCCTGCCAGTATATCCAGTTCATTTTCCCACACAGACGACGACGACTAACACGAGACATCAGAGCAGCACTTTTACTCTAGTTGAATGATAACAATTTGGAAGACAGATTGCAAATTTCACTATAAAGCAAAACTGTTCAAAATCACATCCAGACTCTCCTCTTCCATCGGCGAATAGCGATTAACTTCTGTAGCATTACTACAAGTGTTCACTACCACCAATTTAAAGAAATTCAGCACCCTTAATAGTGAAAATGGCTTAAGATACCAACTTCTGTCTAACAACAGTAGCAGAATGATGCCACAGCAACTCCTGTTACAAATACCTGAGAGGGAATAGCAGCTCCTGTTCTGTATCTATGCCTCATGTACGTTTAATATGAATTTGCATGAAAATCTCGTATATCCTGGCATCAAGAGGTTAAACTGTATTGTCATTACCCATGTAAGTTCAGCACAATGTCCTGTAAACCTAGCATACACAGGACAATTAATTCTTCATGTACTTCATACATGAAAAAGATACAGCTGCTCTTAGCAGTGACCTTTGGCTCTTCCTCGGTGAGATATTCTTTTCCCTGATGCACACTGAATTACTGTACTTTATGCACTTCACATCTTTTATGTTCTTTAAACATCAAGAGAACTTTTAAGTTTATTTTATGGTTCACACAGAATCCAGTGGAAGTATTTTGAGCCTTCTAGCTCTTGCAAGTTTTTCGTGCTTTTTCTGTCATAGACACCTTGTCTCTTTTGAAAGAGCTCGGTGACCTCTTCAATGTAATTTAATAACATAGGGGAATTTCAAGGAATTTGCTGAATAGTTCCTTCGGTATTAATTCTTTTGGCATCTGTAGTTCTACTGATCCAGCCATTTGCATTTGTTTAATCAGGACCCAGAACAATTATATTAGTGACCTTTCATTCTAATGAATGGACCTTTATTTTTAATTAATAATGTACCGCGCATGTGAAATTTAACATGAGCCTCCTTAATTTAGAGACTGAGAGAAAAGGATATTGCTACTGTTCTGGTAAAAACACTGCCCAAATCTTTTGGACAATGCTGGGAGAATTTAAAGACAAAAAATAAACCAATGAATATAGCTTTAAATACATAAGTTGTTCCTCTTCTAAATAAGCAAGGTGGAATATATGCAGCATCCATGATAGCACATCACATATGGACCAAAAAAGGCCAATTTACAAAGGCATTTGGGTGCTTAGAGTTTCAAGGGTGATTTAAGTCACCAAAGTTCTTTTGAAATTCCCATTGGCTGCCAGTCACACCTATGGAAACGTAAAGATTGTCTGGCCTGAAGTCCCTACTTTGTAACCCTGTACTTACTCCTCACTGTGTACTGTGACTCCTCACGCAAACAGTTACAGTGATTTTCTTGGGGGAGTGCTCACATGAACAAGGCATACAAGGTTATGCCTGTACCATTGACTCTACCCCCCATGGAGCTGCACACACTGCTGCAAATTCTGCAAGTGAAACTCTTTAAGCGTTCAAGAGTAAACCAGAAAGACTATAAATAGAGTCCAGTATCAGGTATATTTAGGCTACAGAGGAGGTTTAAAGAGCCAGTATTTTAATTTCAAAATAAGCAGTTAGGCTGTATTCTGGGAGGTACTGAAAGACGATCTATGTCCAAGTGATCTGCCTACAAAGCCTAAAATTGATATGACAAGAAATTGTCCAGGCTTGGGACACCATTATGTCTGGGAAATGGTCCTCTACAGCCAAGAAGAGGAAATTGTTTGTATTCTGTTACATCATGATTTTTGGATTTACCTTTGCCAGACTCTGGCTTGGTATGAAAGTTCTTACACCTCCTCTACCTTTTTTACTGTTTATTTCAATAGAAGCCCTACAGGAGACAGGAAACAGTTACCTTTGCCAAAGGGTACTTTCCAAAGTATTAATAAAATAGCAGTTAAAGCTTTGTTTCTCTTCCTACACCAGAGAGTCACCAGTTTCACAAAATAGTCCTGATCTGAGCATGGCTCATCTCTAACCCTGTCCCCTTTGCATTACAAAGTCATGTCAGTTGTACCGCTATAGGTGGATCCGCCAAAGGGCCACTTCAACACTCAACGTCAGAGATTCTGTTTGTCATTTTCAGCAAAGGCCTCGCCAAACAACAGGGCTGGCACAGCTGTAAGAGTACTTCAACGTCATAGGCGTATGAAGCCCTTATTAAAATCCTTAGTCCTGTTTTACAGACAGTTTGCAAGATGAGAACACACCCTATAGAAACCAAGGGTCTGCCTTAAGGTATTTGGTTTTCTTATTGTAAAGTTTTGGAGTTTGTCCTAATTTGGATGCAACAGAAAATACTCAGGCTTAGTCTTCCTAAGCGTGGTCATGGTTCAGTGCCCTCACCTTTGCCTACACTTGCTCTTGCCTGTACTAGAAGAAGGAGCAGTTGGGCATCCGGTTCATCTCAACTAACTTCAGTCATTTAAAAGTCCAAGCGTCTCTTATAGGCCACTTGCCCAGGTTCTGTCTACAGGCTAAGGAGAGTGACAGGAATGGATGAGACTTCTGGAAGTCTGTATTTCTCCCCTTTAACTACAGAAGGAAAGCAGACAAGCAGCTTATACCAGACACTTCCTATCGCTTAACTGTCCACTAACTTTTCTGAACTGTTTATTACCATACCATTTACACAAAAGTCTCAGAAATTCCTGAGTTTCTTGATATTTGCAGTTTCAAACCTCCCCCAAGAACCAGCACACAGTCTGTGACCTCTTCCCCAAAGGTTCATTATTCCGCAATCTGTATAGAACAATATATTTTGAAAAATTACAACAAAGATGTATGTTGATACATCCTAGGAGAATAGTTCCAAATCCCTTAGACTTTTCTTCTCTAGCAAATCTCTGTCATTTAGAAGAATCATAAACAAATGAAAAACTAAACGACAAGCAGAGGTGACATATATAAACAGCTACCTCCTTTTGAAGTTCTTGAGGTAGAGACTACGTCAGTGTGCAAACCTAAGGGGTCGATTTTTCATTTCTAATCTTAATAAGAAAACCAAAGAGGTTAATTTTGTTGAAGTTTCAGGATTTACTGTAGCTGCTTGCTACTATATTACGAGGAATAAGAAAAGTATAACTCTTAATTTCAAAAGTCAACAACTTTTCCGACTTTCCATTCTAGAAGTAGGGTTTTTTGTTTCTTTCCTGTAATACTTACAATCATGTGCCATAAACTGGGTTAATTACGCTACTTGAAAGGATTACAAAAAAGAAGCTTAGTGGAATACCCTAAGCCACACATACAGATGAACTGGAATAATAATAATAAGAGATAACTTTTTTATTTGCTAATTTGGAATTGACTCTCCTTTCAGAAGATATTCCTACAAAAGTTATCACCATCACACAGGAACTGCAACCAACCCAAATTCTAAGAATGCTACATGAATAATTTTAATTACCACTACTGTGGACTGGTTTTCAGACACCTAATAAATCAACAGAATAATTTTGTCGGCTAATCTTTCTAGGCAATAAAAAGGGAAAAAGGGAAAAAGGTAGAGTCCTGAGAAAACAGAAAACAGCAAAACCCAAAGCAAACAAACTCTTTTGCCTGAAATTGGTCTTATTCAGACTGAAGAAGAGAGTTTCAGGGGGAACCAAATAGCAACCTTTCAGTACCCACTGGGAGGTCACTAAAAAGAGAGAGTCAGGCTCTTCCAAGCAGTGTATGGTGTTGCGGTGTGAGGACAAGAGACAACAGCGATAACTTGGAACAATAAACGTTCAGCCTGGATCTAAGGAGAAGCTTTAACCAGGAGCTCGGGTAGGCAGTGGAGCAGGTTGCCCAGGGAGGTTGCACAATCTCCACCCTTGGAAGTTTTCAAGATGCAACCATATAAAGTCCTGAGCAATCTGGTCTGAAGTCAAAGCTCACCCTGCTTTAAGCACAAGACCTCCTGAGGTTGCTTCCAACTTAAATTATCCTATGAACCTACACTTGCAACATACTGAATAGCTATAGTACAGAAGAATCTAAAATGTTATTTCTGACTTCAGGACAAAAGTTGGAACAAGCAATGACAATTATACATCTCAAGCCCAACTCGTTATACCATCGTAAAAAGAATGACGTTAGACATGTGCTGAGGTCATCGTGTGAACTTCAGCTTATTTCGATCTTCTTTAAACCACTTTTTATGATTTTGCATGTGGATCAATCCTCATTTATTTGAGAAATATAAATATCTTTCTATAATTAGATTTTACTACCTGTTGTAAGGCTTCTGGATGAAGACTATCTTATCAATGACTTTTGGAAGATCTTCCTGTCCTTGGATCTCTCATTCATAAGTACAAGTGATACTTTGTTTTCATAAACATATATGTCTTAAAAAAAAAAAAAAAAAAGTTGTTCATTATTCATAATTGTTGCTTCCATCTAGCCATAAAGAAATCATTATCTTCCTCCATCGCTTGCTTAATTTGCAAAAAGGACATTTTACAATACAGGTTTTAATCAACTTTTTCTCATGCTTAAAATGGATAATGTATGTTGTTGTTATGAATATAGTAAAAAATTTTTCTTCTCTATATCCTTTTGTTTCCTTATTTAATTCTCAATAGATAAATAAAGACGACATTTCAGATTTTTTAAAATATTTGATTTTCAGTTTTGATATTAACGTGGCAAGTCAATTGAACTGGCTTGAACTGTAAAAGGCCTTTAATTGTAAACTAGTGGGTTTTAGTTGAAAAGGGTAAAGCTTCCATCTTCATTGCTAGACGCCAGGAGAGCAGAAATAAACTGAAAATTACTAAATTTTTTTTTCATTCATTCTGATATGAAATTAAAAATTTAATTACCAGAAATATGTTATCAAATGAAATATTATTGTGGTTTCACTTAATTGGGTTATGAATACTGATGAACAATTTAATAAAATACACAAGCTATTGTAACTTATGAAAATGGATATGAAAGCTGTGCCAATCACTGACATCTGAGCTGCATGAAGGTGTGTCAGCTAAGGATCTTCATACCGATCTGCTCTGCTGAAAAGCAATCATACACACAGGTTTTCATGTTTAGCTTTTGCATTTTAGTTCTGCGATAAGAACTACTACACATACTATTTTTCTTCCTGTTACCATTCTTATTGTATTTAAACTGTTTGAATTTAATATGGCACAATCTATTTAATGACAGATTTCATACTAACTGTGTCTGCATTTTCACTTTTACCATGCAACAAACTGTGTTTTACACAACGCATACATTTACTAAATTGCTATAAAACAGTTCCCATTTTATTGAGTCCTAATATATTTGTATTCAATAGAAATAGCAAGTGCATACCACAGTGATGTTAATATAACAGGGCATTAATCAGGAAATGACATTTTGAAAAGCACTGTATTTTTTAAATTGCATTCATGCGAAGAAAAAAGTCAACTAAAACCACCTCTCTGCTTAATTGGCTAGTTTAATCTATAGGCCTGTCACATAAAGAACGCAACTGCCAGAAACAGTCAGCGTTCACGTTGCTACTAAGATTAAAATCAAAGAGAATGTCACCATTCCTTTTAAAAGGGGAAGAATCAAGATAGGATTTTTACTGTAACAAAAATACCATGAAATACATATGCAACATGAAAATAAAGAATAATTATTTCTTTTATTTTCCTCCTTGTGTTTCTCAAAGCAGTTTTCCCACAACAACTAAAAAAAAAAAACCAAAACCCAAAAACAAAAACCCAAAAAACTAAAGAAAAAAATCCTAGAGAAGTAAAAAGTTTTCCTAGAAATGGTGTTTGTTCATTACCCATTTCTTGACAGGAAAACACACCCTCTTTCATTCAAGGCCGAGGAACACCTGCTTAGTTTTAGGCCAAGATTTTCACAACAGAGGTGCTTTAGTTCCCAGTCATCAGCGGGGAAGATAAAAACCCCAGAAAATATCTAAAATTCAGTTTATGTTTATTTTACATAGATTTAGAAGTTAATAAAAATAAAGACCAGAAAAATCCTTATTAGGAATTTTTAGAATTCTAGTTGTTCTGAGTTGGAATGAAAATCCAAAACCTGACTGATCATTTCAGACAAAATGATGTGGACCATTTTTAGCTTCAGTATACAAAAGTCAGGTTATCTCAGAAATATGTGACTATTTTCACTTTTAAATGGAAAATCATTTATACATCATTGTTGAGGGTAGGAAATCTAACACATTTCTGTACGTATATTAGATTGGCATGCTTTTCAGTAAATTTCAATTGCAAAGATGCAATTAACAGAAACAGCTTTTTCCCCCCCAGGTAGATCATTACTTTAAAACCACACTTCTGCCAGGCTTCATTCACTGCTATTTTGCAGCAGATGATCACATATTAGCTGTGGTAGGACTTGCACAGGAAAATGTGTAACAGTTGTTCATTAAATTTTAATCTTACTTTCCCTGGTGTAATTTCATTGACTTTTCTCAATGAAAATTTTGCCCCACATATAACTGTAGTTATACTAAAATTCTACCTCAGACAGAAAGCTATGTAACATCTAAAAATGATTATTTATTTATAAATATAAGTCTAAAAGCATAAAACCGTAGGTCAAAATCAGCTCTCGGTTATCCTGAGATAAATCCTGAGTAATCAATAGGCTTCAGCAGTCATGCCAGTTTTCTTTTTGTGTGAGGTATCTGTGAGAGTAAAATTTTTTCCGTATATCCACATTCCTCAGCTAAGCTGTTACTACAGTAGGTCATATAGAAGCCTTCAAAGCTAAAAAAGTCATGAAAGGGTCACAAACAAACTATTTCTGATGGATGAGCTGTCCCTATATGGCAAACAACCAGGAATAAGATACCCTTCTGTCCAAGGAGCCGAGTTCCCAGACATAACAGCCTTTATTGCTCAGTGCTGAAGACAAGAGTTATTTAATGACTAAGTCACCGTATTATAACATAAGTTAAATAGGAAAAACCTTTGCTCTTTCAGGAAGTCTCCTCAGTTTAGTCCAAGTGGCAGAGTTATTGCTACTTATTTTAAAATCAACCAAAACAACGATTTTCTGCTTCCTATACATTTTAATTTTCCAATATGCTGCAAGATTCTGTATTCAAACCACACCGTTGCCTTATAGAATCAATTACAAGAAAGCACAGGTGTGTAAGAGCTGATTAATAGATATTCAGTTAAGGTCCTTTTTTACCCTTACCCCCTAAAAATTTCCTTTTTACTTCCCAGCTATTAAAATCAATACTGCATTAAATCTGGAGTTTGGAGGCATTTACATTTAACACAGTTGAGGTGTTAACAAACAGAAGGTGAGAGTGAAGAACCAACAAGGGAAATGGAAGGGTAAGAACTACTCAGGTTTTTCAGGTACAGTCCCATGTAGCTAAGGGCTTCCAACTGCCCCTTTTACCACCATCTTAGTACTTTTCAGATGAAGCAACTAGGAAGGATTGGACTTGATTTTTTTTTCCACAGAAGAAAACTGATGATCATCCACTGATGAGGTCACAGATATTGTCTCAATGCCACTTTTAATAATTTTAGTTGCCTGCAGCAGCTAATTTGGGGAAAGACTTTTCTAATTTTGGCCAGAAAAGTTGCAGTATAAAACTCCTGAGAAGTACTAGGCCTCTCTCCTTAAATATTCAATTTGTATATCACAGTAGTCTCACAAATCATAGCAAAAACTAGCTTTCTGCACATTTATTTTCCGCTGTCCAGACTTTGAGCAAAAGAAAAAAAAATACATTAATTCCCACTGCGCAATAGCAACCAAAAGAGATGAAACACCACTCAGTACTAGTCTGTAGAAGTGAACTAACAAGACATTGAAAAGCTTAAATATTGATTTTTGCAAAAACAGGAGGCAACTGTATTTTGTTGCAGTTACAGCTTACTCCAGATGGTCAAAATTGGTACAGTTGACAAAACACTTCTGTTCCTCAGAATTCTTCAACATTGAGACATATTACTGCAGATTCTTTTGAATATTTTTTTTATTCCTCAGAAAATTCAAATTTTCATTAAAGAAAAAGCATTTAAACTTCCTACTTCAGACACTTTTTGCTTCTTTCAAAAAGCTACTTGCATATGCTAAATTGGAGGACTAAAAAGGAGTGTCATGGTTTAGCCCCAGCTGGCAACTCAGCCCCACACAGCTGCTCACTCATTCCCCACAGTGGGATGGGGGAGAGAATCAGAAGGGTAAAAGTGAGAAAACTCGTGGGTTGAGATAAAGACAGTTTAAACAGGGCAAGCAAAAGCCGCACACACAAGCAAAGCAAACCGAGGAATTCAATCCCTCCTTCCCATGGGCAGGCAGGTGCTCAGCCATCCCCAGGACAGCAGGGCTCCATCACGCCTAACGGTGACTTGGGAAGACAAACGCCATCACTCCCAACGTCCCTCCTTCCTCCTCCTCCCCCAGCTCCATGTGCTGAGCATGAGCCATGTGGTGTGGGACATCCCTGGGGTCGGTGGGGGTCCCTGTCCCGGCCGTGTCCCCTGTGCACCCAGCAGAGCATGGGGAGCTGAAAGGTTCTTGACTAGTATAAGCATTGCTCAGCAACAACTAAACCATCAGTGTGTTATCAATGTTATTCTCATCCTGAATCCACTACACCGGCACTACACCAGCTGCTAGGAGGAAAATTAACTCTATCCCAGCTGAAACCAGGACAAGGAGAAAAAAAAGAACACAACAGACCAGTCAAATACAAAGTTTGTTTCAAACTTTCTTAGAAATTACTTTCTGGCAGTCCTGAGCAGAGCTATTAATTGTCAGTACAGTATTGCATCTGATTTACTTAGACCAGAAATTAGCAATAGAACTGAATGAAGCAAGGCACAGGGGAAGATATGCACAACATAAGCCTCCCCGACTTTTATGTTTAGATCAAAGGGTATTGATTTACAATTATGAGGATGAAGACAGTGGTGAAGAAATCAGGAAGGCTTTAAGTGCTGAGATCAGTGACAGATCTGATTTTAGCTATGAGTTCCACCAAATAAAAACAAGACCAATGGCCTTGTCTTAAACAAACATGCCTTCCTTTTCCCAACCTACTTGTAGCACTAGCAACAATGTAAAAAAAATGTTAAAAAAGTAAAATAAGGGCATGCAGAGGAAAAAAAAAACAAACCACCCTTTTATGCCCCAGCACAATGACAGAATGAATATAAGTGAAGAGCTGGAGAAGCGTGAGAAATATAGCAGTAAAAATGGGTGAAAGAACAGTAAGGTCTCTATTGTATAGCATAGTGGGCTCTTATTCAGATCTAAACACAAAACCGTTGCTGCCTCAGCAGTGAGCGGAACAGACATCCTTTCTTTTAAAGATGCAGTCCATAGGCAGCGGGACATTGAGTAGTAAAAGCTGTGTGGACTACATCTATGCCTGTTTTTGTTTGAGGGCGCGTAGTTATTTTTTCAGTCTCCTAACCATTTTCAGTGTTAGCATTCCCAAGTGTCATTTTACCAATAGAGAGAAAAAGCTTTCTGAAGTGGATTTTTTTTTTTTTTTACAGTGACAGCATCACTTTTAATATCATTCATACAGGTGCAAAATCCTCCTTTCTCTTAGTCAGCTGGTTTTCTGATTTTCTTCTTTAAAACTCATTAGGACAGCAACAAAGTCAATAAAGCTAAATGAAGTAATACTAAATAAGAAGAAAGCACACAATAGCACAAGATTTACAGAGAGCTTCCATGTGTTCAACCAGCACCACAAAAGGAACGAAACAAGCTTGAGGTCTATGAATCCTGACTGAAAATACCAGGAGGAAATTAAGCACATCTTTCATGAAATCTATTGACATTTCTCCTTCAAAACAGAGAGAAAAAGCAGAAGAAAGAACAGTTCAGAAGCTACCATCTCCTAGTAGTAACGTAATTCATCACAGACAGCTTCCCTGCTATGCCTTATACTGCTCTTGGCAGCATCAGTCCCAGTAGTCCTTAGAGCAAGGATTGTATCTGTCCCATCATACTGGACCAGCTCTGCATCCATCTGCTTCTTTCCCAGTCCACATAGCTCTGACTTATTCCTGCTTTGGTCTCCGTAAGAGCAAAAGGGATTCGTTTGCAACACAACAAATGGATCAATACCATAGAAACTCTGGCTCCTTTTTCACTGGGGCCTGGGCAGATGTTTGGGGGAGACAACTGATTATTAAGAGAATTGGGCCCACTTTATAGGGATTAATTAGGGATACTTAATTAATGTATAGGGATTAATGTCATAAACGCAGCTCTGAACTGGAGCTTCATCCCAGGTGACACAGTACAAAAGTTCCAGTTTTTAGTCAAGCCAGAAGTTGTTTTGATTTCTTTATTAGAAAGAAGGAACCGGTATCATCAAGTTTTACTCCCTTTCACAGTTGCTACATTTTTTGTAACAGTTCCCCAAAAGCTATCAGATACCAAAAAGTCTGATGTAAAATATGCAGAATTCCTCTACAACTTTTCCTTCAAAAATAATTTTTAAAAATTTACTTTGCTAAATTCATATTTTGTTCAAGACAATACACACCCATTAAAATCAGGTAAAAATGGTTATGGAAATTATACTAAATGTTATTCTTTTGTAATTTGGTAAAAAGAAAAAAGTTATAATAAGTAAAGGAAATTTTTAAAAAGGCAATGGGGTATTTTATGTGGGTATAAGCAGCATTTTACTCTTAAAGCCCAATTCTGACTTAAACCTGCAGGCAAAGTATTGGGAGTTTTGTTTCAGTTTGTTTTTTTTGTTTGGGTTTTTTTTTCAAAATAAAAGAGTAAACAAGCCCATGAGAATCTCTGCAAGGCTTGCAAGTTTCTTGAGAAATATTTAATCTACTTATAAAACAATCTGTAGCAAAAAAACCCAAATGAAGTGAACAATGCAGCAGCTGTTAGTTTGCACTGGAAGGTGGCAGAACAAGGCAGATAGTGAAATGCAGAACAGCAGGGGAGAAAAAGTGGTTGTTTACTAGCACTGCAGTAAAGCTTTGTTTCCAGAAATGGTATTAATACAACAAATAGAAATGAACTTAAATGTCCCCTAGTGCAGTCCCCAAACCAAGGTGTCAAATTCCGCTCAAGAAAAGCTCCAGGGAAACAAGAAACGCTTCAGCAGAATAGTGTATTTCTTCCCAAATCTAATACTAAATGAATATAGGAAGTACACATGACTAGACTTCAGAGTTCTTAGATGATGGTATTTCAGTTGGACGCTCACATAGTATTACAGCTTTTCCTATTCCTCCTAACTGCAAAAAACCAAAGCATTTTTTTCTTGTTGTCACTGTCTCTGAAAAACAGCACTTTTTTAATCAGGAAGTGAGTATGCTGCCTTTGCTACATGAAAATCAAGCCAAAAAAAGAGCAGGTTTTCATCCATAGGAATATTTTTTTTGTAGCCCATAAAATGCTCGTAAAAAGTTTTTTCTAAAATGACCCAAGTAACAGATGGATTAATCTCTTTGTGTATATACAATTCATATAACCACATTTTCACTCCTTGTCCTCAGTAGTCATTTATTTGTCATTTGGGCTTTACGAAGAACCAATTTATTTTTAATAATAAATACAGCCTGACCAAGAGCAGCCAGTAACACGGACATCGCCAGCTTTTGTACCTTCTTATAAAAGGTTCTTTTTTCTCAGTGGCATGGTTTCTGCAGCTTAAAAGAAAGCAGCAGCCATGCAGATAGTCTCCTGAGCAAACCTTTTTTTTCATGTACTTCACTGAACCTAACAGAAATAATAATGCATAATTTCTCAAGCAACAATGCCCGTCACCAGTTTAAACCTCAAAGTACATGAAAGCATCTAGATAGCTATCTAAGGGTGAAATACACTACTGCCATACAGAGACCAAAAAACTGCTCTGCGGAGATAACATACCCAGAGGCAGGGCATCTGAATCACTCATAAAAGCCAGGGCAACAGTGCTGCTTTACTCATTTAGATGAATGGCAGAGTCATGGGACCACATCTGAGGACCCCGTATGGTTTCCCCAGCCAGCTCCGACGGCGCTACATTTTTTCCTATCTACAAAGCAGTCTTCCTCATCGAGCCATAGTGTCTCTTGCCCCCTCTACATCCAGCAGGCACAAAGACTATTTACCAACCTTCTATCTCAAGGCAAAATCACTCTGTACACATACCCTGGGCTAGGAGATAAAGAAATACAGAGGGCAATCTTAAGAAATAAAAATATCACAGAAAAGATATTAAATGTATTGTAAGATCTAGGTGTTTCAAATTATTTTGTTCCCTACGCTATCTGAAACATTTTGGGAAATTAAAAAGAAAGCGTGATAGGTCATGGGTAGGGCTCAGGAGCCTTCAATTCCAACCCCTCCCCTGTCACTTAATTTCCTTCAGCTTCTTTTTGGCCTCCGACTGAATGTGTAAGCTTAAACTGGGACTGTTTACACATACACTAGCAAAAGAGGAAGGCAGGAGAAATAAGAGCAATGTACAGAGGAAGGGGACATCAATAAACAAATTTTGCAGTAATAAACACAATATTGCAGTGACAGCAAATATCCAACAATATTTAGTGTGTTTCTTTATAAAAATGAATTACTACACTGTGAATTGTTAAAATATTTCGTTTAATCATTTAGACTTACTTGAACTTCGCTCTGCAGGATGGACCTCACAGTAAAGTAGAGCCCAGTCAGATTCACGTGTAGAAATGGGGAACAGAATGAATCCCCCTTTGCGGGGCAGGAGGGAGCGGACAGCAAAAGAAAAAAGTGTTTTCAATAGAAAAGAGGACCTCTTTCGTTACAAACCAGTATCTGAGGTAAGCGTTAAGTAATTTTTTTCATTTATATGTTATTTTTCCTAACAAGAAAGATAATGGTCTTGGGTTAGAAAAAGAAAATGGTGTTAAAGAATTCAAAATACTTTGAAGACTTTTTTTCCCCCAATCTGTTTATGTAAAACCTCGGATCCTACTGTGATAATCTATATGGTAGATGTTGAGCAAAGAGGAACTAAGTTTTCATTTTGTCAAAACGCAAGGCAAATAGTTTAATGCAAATCATCCAAAAAGAAATTCTCTCAGCCAGGCAATGCAACTCCAAATATTACTGTAAGCACCACACTTTGTACTTTAATTATTAATTCTATTTTTAATAGAAAGTCAACAGATAGAAAGTCAACATTTTCTGTGGAAAGTAGACATGATGTGAAAATTCTCTTTTGTGTGAAAACAAAAAGGATCTAATTAAGGAAAGAGTTTGATCGACTTCAGAATTTGGTATCCATCACTGAGGGGGAAGAAAAGTAGTCACTAAGAGAAAGATTAAATTGCTGCTTCCCAACAGACCCAAACTACACGGTAGGGTTCTTTTAGAGAATTACCACCAGCAGCCGTTTGGTAGAGCAGCATTTCCTCAAATCTCTATTTTAATATTCTTTTGGGTAAGCACATTTAGTGAGCAATTTCTTTAATAAAATATTTACATAACATACTCCTTTTTGATCTAAATTTTACCAATTATGTGATATTCAATCAAGAAGGCTATAAAGCCCTAATGACTGGAAACATTGTGGTAGCCTCTTTTTCCCATCAATAAAATCATTAAATAAGCCTGTCAGAGGTTAAAGATTTCCTAAATGCAATTTCTCTTATGGAGAACATGGTGTGCTTTTTAAAATCAGACACTGAAGCTTATTGATTGAAGTGGGTAGTCCTGGTTATAAAGTAAGCCTCTAACTTGTGATTTACTTCAGTTCTTTGAAATATTCCATATTTACAGAAGTAAAAACAGCCTTTCAGAAAATAATTTAGGTAACAACTGCAGGATTAAAAAAGAATAATCAAAGAACTCAAGAGCAGTATTTTCAGTTTTAAGAGTCTTTAATTACCATTTATGGCCTTTTAGCATCACAAGCCTTGGCAAAAATATTTATTTGGTTTCTACTGAAGTCCTGAGAAAGACTCTGATTTCAGTGGGAACTGGATTCAGCTCTAATAAGGGTTGGCTATAGGTAGTTTTATGTATTCAGAAATGAAGCAATACTTGGTTCCTTTTGTCTTATGTCAATACCGAAATCAGCTGCCGTGTCACAGTTGCAATGGTCCAAGAAAATTACATTCCGCCCTGAATATTTTGAATGTTCTTTTTCAAGAATAGAATCTTTGAAGATTTCCTTTTTCTAGGTATTCTGATCTCTTCTGTTTCACTTAAATTAAACAAGGCACAGCACTTATTAGAATAGCGATGCTGCGCGTCCGTGAGAAATAAAACTTAGAATCTGATAGCTGCAAATTTTCTTTTTAATTTTTTTTTTTTAAGAGGAAAAAAATTGTCATTTTACAAAAAAGAACATAAATGCAGCACAGGAGCTGGAACATGATCTAGCCTAAAACTCACATTACAGTGAAGTAAATCAGTATCCATTAATTTTTAATAGAAATAAGGACAGTTTATTATTATAAAGCTGAAATGATTCCTACCACCACCGATGGCAATTTTTCTTGGAATGAAAGTTACATATTTTCCTCCTTAAGATCATTGTATTAAAGTGTGATAACCCAGGGGGCGGCATGTTTCTGCTTATTTANATAGAAAGCAATTTTGCTTACCACTTTATTTTTCATACTAAAATCCTGTGATCTGCATTGTACCATATATGTATTCGATGCCTGCCTTATTAAAGGGACACCATTTTAATTGTGAAGCTTTTTCACATTTAAAAGAAGTCTGTGTTTGTTGCAATTAGATTAAGATTGCAGTTAAAATGTCTTTTGTGTGCAAACTTTTAACCTATGGAAATGAAATTCCTTGTGATTTTTAGAATTGTTATCTAATATACTATCCAATCTGATTTCAGAATGTGATGGTGACCCTATACTTAATTTATTTGTATTTCCTCCTTGGTGGTTTATGACATAAAAGTCAAATTTCA
>WEKW01025703.1:5289-32161 GCA_013389905.1 Sula dactylatra | reverse complement strand
ACTTTCCACATGTTAAGGTTTGGTTTGTTGGCTATGGCAGAAGGATGTTATATTGAAGTGATCATCCCTAAAATTCAACCATCGTGTCCTTATACACTGTTGAAAAATTAATATAATATGACAGTCATGAACCTCAACAGAGAATGTGGTTGACATTTTCTTTCAGCAGCATACTCTGACAAATTACAGAAACTGAGTTTGAAAGACCAGTCACTGAGGCTGAAATGCCTTGCAGGGAGAGAAAAAGAGTGTTCATGGTATAGCTGTCAGAGAAAAATATCTCCTGATTTTTATGGCTTTAGACTGCCCAAGACCAAGGACACAATAAATATATAGTGTTACGCACACATAGAGAGAATTAAAATAGTTCAAATCCAGTTAAGTAGCGTCTCTCTGAATGGTTTAGCATTTATTAAAAGCTGTGACTGCTCTCTTCACAAAAATATATAATAAGAAGAATTAACTCAGACTATTTCATAACTATTCCCCTCTCTGGAATCCTTCACAAACCTTTTCATTTTTATGTCGAGAGTATCCTTGCATGCATGAGGAAGTGCTTGTTCTACAAATTTAAATTGCTGTGGATTTTAGCTGCAGGGCTGGTTAGAATATTCTTCCTCTAATCTCTCAGTTAGAGATGTCTATTTTAATCTAAGAAAATTCATACTCTTCACCAATCCTCAAAACTGTAGTGTCAGCTTTTGGGAGATAAAATACTGGAATTCATTTACTTTCAGACCTTGGCTTCCAGTACACCGTACTGTGTATTATACTTCCCGTCCTTTCACAACAGACTGAAATGGAAAAGTATTTGCAGTTTTTCTTTTAAGGAGTCAGTGAACAGCAGTGACAAAGTAACATAGAACAGACTTCTGAAAATTCAGTGCCATTTAAAAATGATACTGATAATATAATGATAGACAGTTTTAAAAAGAAAACTATACTTTCATCTTACGGAAACTTCTAGATGAGCCTACTCTATCTAATGATTATGACAGCCCCAAATACCATTCCTTCTTTAAGTCTCTCACTGCATTGTCTTCCAGCCTGCCCTTTTGGAACTGCTCTTTTAACCCAGCATAACCCTCATTTTTCCATTTGACAGCTTGTGCAGAAAGAAGAATAGAACAGAAGAAAAAAGCTCCTTTCTGCATATTTGGTACAATTTCGGTGTCCTCCCCCAGCCTGTAATATTTAGGAACCCTGTGTGCTTTGTAGGCACTTTTCTCCATACTAGCCCATGAAATCTTTCTCTTGGTTTCTGCTCTGTTGCATAGGATGGTCTGAATCATTTCATTTCTAGCTAGCACATAATCAAAACACCCAACTTGAAGACATGATTTAGCATTTTACTAAGGTATCAAAATTAAGAATCTAGGAAATTTAGGTTCCACAAATGACCCACTATCCCTGGTAGATAATTTCCTAATTATTCCTTCCTTGTGAATTCCTGGTGTATCCCCTGCTTTCTACGTCGAGAGTGTCCTTGCATGCATGAGCAGGTTAAGCCTGGATTCACTCTACCTTGCGTAGCCATTTACCTATGCAATTACAAACAAGTTTTATATGCCTCTTACATGTGAAACTTCTTTAGTGTAACACATTTTTCAAAACATTTGTACATCAGTCAATATTCAGGCAAGACCACTCAAAGATAATGTCTTCTCTAAGTGCTATTTTGACCCCATAACAACCTTATATGTCAAAAATATAATGGCTTCTGCTAGGACTCATATAAAAGTGCAAGATTTTTTTAAAAAAGCCTACTTATTGCTCTTCTGCTCAAAATAGAAAGCAGATGAGCCACTCACATTTAAAATACTCTCTTCAGAAACAAAACTCAGAACTATTCAGACTGGAAGGGGAATAGACAGCTACAGGCAGCTGTAAACCAACTAAAACTATCATACAATTTTAACTACATCCATTACTGCTGCTTCTTCTTAAACATGATTTTGAATAAAGATATCTGAATGTATAGTTATTATATCTTCTATGACACATAACTTAGGAGTCTAAGTCCTTGTGAACTTAGGAAAAAAGGTATACAAGCATATAATCACATTTAATGATCAGATTACCTAAGAAACAGGACAGGTACCTGGACATTTTAGAAGTATTTTAAAAAATGAGATGTCCCTATAGAACTAGTGGAAGAGATAAGCTATACACAGAATATGGTTCAGATTAAAATATCAATTATATATTAGCATTTTGTCTATTAGAAAGAGGGTATCTTTAGCCTCACTGTAACGTGCAGAGTTAGATTTTTCTGATTTTCATTTAAATCAATAAAATGTTAACACCATTATAAGAACTGGACAGATTCTTAAGGAAACTCTTCAAAGGACTGACAGAATTTTCATTATAAAACAAACTCACAGGGACTGCAAAATATACACCAGAATGAATCTTATTTAAACTGAAGTACAGAAGTTTTTTGTTTGATTACAACAGCTTAGATCTGACTCACCCTGGCATTACTTTATTTGATGCCACAGGCTTATACCAGGAAATAGCCTTTTTATTACAAGATCTTATAATAATTGGATGCATCAAACTACAGCAACATCAGCATCCTCACCTATGAGGGCCAAAAAGAAAATGACATATGCACAGCCACTCACGTACAGTGGGGATTTGAAGTCTGAAAAGGATGACTATCTCGGGAGCACTGTGACTTAGTTGCTGTTCCCCAGCTGTTACTGCTCCCTACCTGACAGCATTGCACTGAACAACTAGCAAGGAATAGGCAGTCTGTTGTCCCAGACATGAGGCGATGTCCTGGCCCTGCAGTAATGCTAATGTACCTTCCCCAGCACACGTTGCATGTTCTTCCCTCCCCTGGCAAGAGCACCTGGGTACCTCCAGCTCCTCCTCTTGCTATTGCATGCTCACAGTGGCCGGCAGGACAGCTTATGTGGGACTGCATAGCAAGTCACAGTTCAAATGAAGAAGAGCAGAGAAGCGCAATAAAGTGTTCCTCATCTATTGTGGGGTACAGATGTTGCTTCAGGACTGCTGAGAAAGCAGTCCAAGGGCTACAAATACAGGAATCCATTTCCAGCTGGAATTGGATCTGTGCTGTTCCTACAGAATTCATAAAAACACCTGTTTCTATATTCAGGACGAAGGATGATCCACTATTAAGAATGCTACTCCGACATCCTAGAGGTGGGTATTCAATTTCTGCTGCAGTACAGAATACCTGAGGTTCAACTTTCAGTGAGAAACTTTATGGCCGATTAAGACAGTATTTAAAAAGCGAAAATGAGATGATAGAATTAGACAATTAGATGCTTTTGAAAATCCCATTGCATGATTATCTGTATCTCTAGGCATCTTAAAATCTGAGAGCACGCCTCTCTGCTTCTACTTAATAGCACCCTAATTCATAGAGATATTGCGAGGACATCTATAATTATAAAGGATTGGGATAGTTAGCTCTCTTGCCAACCCAAGTATCCAAGGTACAACATATAATAGAGTATGAAGAAAGCTTTTCCTTCCTAAAATAGCATACTAAAAGTCTGACTGTTCACTGCTTCTTGCAACACAAGTATTAGGTGATTTCAAAGGAAGCAAGCAGCAAGACTGAATGAAAGAAAATGGTTCCTCATACAACGTGCAGTTAAGCTACTGAAATTCTTGGCCAAGAAATGTTGTGGATGCTTAAGGATTATATGGGTTCAAAGAGAGACTGAGCAGACCAACAGGAAAAAAAATAATCCTCTGAAAGATGCTGAACACACAGAAACCACTTCTAGCTCCAACAGACTCCGTGCTGCGAAGCGTTAAAGGATGGAAGAGTATATACGCTTGCCACATTTTCTTATGCATTTGTTTTCATTCAAAGAATACTTCCAAAGCAACTCCTATATTCCTGTACAAAGTCATTAACAAAATAACTAACATACATTAAGAATCTTTTTTGCTCACCACAGTTCATTCTCTCATTTAAAGTTCTATTTCTATATGCCAAATAAAAATGTTTATGGAGTCTTTTTATTATTTGGACAAATCCAAGTGCTGTCACATCCATTTCTTGGCATGGCTGCGATAACCACACTAAAAATTAGGATACCAGATAAAATTAAGCACTTTGGCAATTGAAGTTGGATTATCTCAGCACTGAATTCATTGCCAGCAATGGACACAGCAGGAAAAAACTGTGTGAAATGCTTGCAATCAAGTTCACAAGCAGCTGTCTGCACACAGGGCATCTTCTGTTGTGTCTCAAAATACAAGGAATAGAGTACCTTTACTGTGACAGCACACAAATAAGCAAAGTAACTGACAAAAGAGGATTATTAGGAAAACAAGAGGAATATTAGGAAAATGCTTCAGAATCCTATCAACTCATACCAATACAAAACCCTTTGTACAAAAGTTTTTCAAAACCATGAAAGATATCACTGAAAAAGAACCCTGAAATCAGTGAAAGGATACTAAAACCAGATTTGGATGATTCATTTTGACAGCTTCAATTTGATTTTAATGATGATTCAGATGCACATATATTAGCATAAGAGTGANCATGAAACTGCTACTTGTATTTTGCTACTTCCCCAAGAATGCTACTTTTATGTTGAAACTCAAGGGACTTTAACCAATACTGTTGCATGAGTGTTGTGACTAATGGAAATTATCACAATTGTAAAATAGCAAAATAAAAGTCAGAAAGATTTTACTGTACTGAAAATTGTGTACATCTAATAAAGGAACACAATGGGAGGCTGAATAGATAGGCCTGTAGATCTGTAATTCTCAAAAAGATATTGGCAAGTAGCCAAAAAAATGACAATAATAATGCTGAAATACACAATGACCGCATATAAATATATTTTATATCTGTTTTAACAGGAGTATTCATAAGAGTTGAGATTCAAAAGTGTGAGGAACAAATGTTTAGGAGAACCCAGAATTTCTGAGGTTTGAATTCGTATGGATGCTTTTCCAAAGCCCACTGAAACTAATGGGGGAAAAAATTGTTTCAGAACTTATTTTTAACCACTGTTAAGTCACCACTGTTTCTAAATTATTTAAACAAATTTTCTTACATTCCATCTTTCAGACAGATTTCCTTTACAAAGAACACTATCTTAAGCAAGTTTGATCTATCTCCAGTGGGTTACAATTCCTCTTTCAACACTCTGACTACAAAACCCTCTTAGAAGAAAGTTCCTCATTTCAGCTTTCAGTGCCAGATTACCCTTGTCATGCACCTGAAGTACAGCTGAGACCAATCCTCAATCTGTTTCCTATAGGAAGACAAGAATGGCAAAAAGAACTGCAAAATAAGACCCTGTGGGTGAAATGGAGGTGAACATACAGATTTGAGGTTAAGCCAAAAGAAAGTATCACATCCTAATCTTAAACTACTGGATACTTCTACAGAAGAAAATTAAATAGGGTCCCTGGGGTCTTGACCAGGACTGTCTCTGCACGTAACAATTCTGAAAAAAGATCTTGTGTCCACCCTCTGTTTGCTGGACTAAGGTCCCTATGAGAAACTACAGCCATGAGGAAGGCTGAAACTGAATCTCATGGCACTGTTCAGGAGTACTGCATTAAATGGCTTTGAACTGGACCGTTTCCATCCTTTTGCTTCCATAAAATATAAACAATTTCTCAAGAAGCCCAAAGCTCTAACTGCTTCCAAAGAAGAGTGGTAGTTGAAAGAAAGCCAAAGCTGATAATGATTGTACAAGCAGTTATTTCCACACTTCTCATCTGTAGGCTCCATTAATGTCAGAAAATTTTTGTATTTTTGTCTGGTTCCTTTTTATTTTATATTTCTTTTAAGAGAAATAAGCAATTTAATGCTATTAGTGATGTACCCTCCTAAGCATGTCACCTAGTGAGATGCCAATTTAGAGACTCAATTGCTTGGAGGTTAAGTTGAAAAGAAAATAAGTGTTCTGAAGCTGTGGGAAACATAGTGTACTATCCTGACCATGCTGCTTTTCAGTTTGATGCTGATTTGAGGCTCAGGGGAACCCTCGGAGGCTAAGTTAAACACTGTGCTGAACTAAGCAGTCACTGGAAGGTGGCACAGTCTGGATTCACCTCCTGAACAGTTTCAGAACACTTTTGTTCTTTTCAACAGCTCAGTCGTACAGCACATAAGCTATGGGAAAAAAAAAGAAAAGAACTATAAAGCTGCGCTATGGTGTAACAGAGCTTGGCACAGGCCAGGGCAAGATGACTCTAGCAAGTATAAGGGGAAAACATACTTTTATAGGATTTGAAGTGCACTGAGTAAATCAAGAGATGTTTAGGCTCCAGTTAAATTTAGATCCTTTCCACTAGATTTTGAGATCTCTTTGTCAAAACTTTAACAAAACTTTACTTCCATTTAAGATATAAATACACTACAGGTCAAAATAAGGGCTATAACAATGACCACACAAATTTCAGGGCACTTCAGAACTCCAGCCCTAGCTAAACAAACAGCAGGGCAGGAATGGCAAGTCATCCAAAGAAGTTGCATATGTTTATTGCTGCATTTCAGCAGTATGCTGGATTTGCTGTTTGTATGTATTCCATAAATCAAAAGGTCGCTTTCAAGGATTTGTCTCAAGTGTTACTTTCCTCCTTTTCTCAGGACGCAAACCTACTATATCACAGATAACTGCTGCCAATCAATATTACTGAAAAGCAATTCTTCAAGGATATTAAAGGATAAAATTTGCATAATAGCTACCTAGACTACAGATCATAGCTGGGTCAAGGTGCCTTTGCGCTCAGAATATATACACACACAACAAAATACAGTGGTGCATGTTTCAAGGAACTGACAGTCTAAATGACTGACCTAACAGATTGGTAAAGATGTGACAGACAATAGGAAAAAAATACGAGATAGGTTACGGACTCTAGATGATGTGAGGAGCCCCTTAATCCTATGAGGGTACGTGGATGCATGAAATGCAAGATTTGCTTATGATGTCAGGAAGGGATGTCACACCTTGTTTTGCACTTGATCACCAATCAAGTATTTGATGTAATCTCAATGAGACAAAGGCAAAGCACTTGCAAATAGACTTTGACAACATATTCCAAGGTTAATGCACAGAAGGAACCAGGCGTGTATGTGTTTGGGGGATAGAACAAAACATCAGCCTGATTGATTTGCTCTAAACCTGTTCACGCAGGTGTCTATGGTTAACACTCCAACCTGTTCATGTAAAAACCAAGTTCTAAACAGAACTTGGTGACACCTGGATTTGTCTACCAGCACTGGGATTTGTTACCTATTAACCAGTTTGATACATTTATTTATTTATTTATCTTGAGCAGACTGTGCCCAGAGATATTTGAAAATTATTTTTTCCATCACTGTGGTTTATCTTTTCAGGCCATACACTATTTACACACTTTTAAAAACACAGCTTATTCAAGCTTCTCTGTATAAAGCCCTTGACAGCCATTCCTTTCTACTATGTGCATCTATGTGCTATTGAGAAATGCAATTATAAAATGCCCAAACCATTATGATGTACGTTGTCAGTGGCTGCTTAGGGACTTTTTGTTGATGAGTGTGTTAATAATACATATGCTTGCTACACATAGTCTAAACTTGAATACTGAAAATGCTGATGCTAGTTTGGGTATTTTGATAGTCTACAAACGAAAAATTTATTTAATAGAAAGAATTCTGGTTTTTCCCTACCAAGTTTCTGAAGGCATCGATAACTTCCATTACAGTCATCTTAAAATCTAGTGCTGCCAGCATGGTAACTGTTTTCTATTAGGCTTTGGTATCTCAGCTATGGTATAAATAGCAGGATAACAATTATCTTCATGGTATAAGGCAGTCTAGCTCTGAACAGGAAATGAGAGCAATTCTGAACAAACTGAGAGCCTGGGGATCTCTGCTATACTGATCTCTCATGATCGTACCACAGCTAGTATTAGTGTACACAGAACCAGTGTGTGTTTCTGCTTTAAGATTAAATTCCTGAATGCTGCCTACATGGCCTGAGCACCCTATGCCCTTGTGACACTCTCAGACACACTTTGTGTTCTCACTGCCTGTCATCATTTGAAACTGTAGAAAGGGAGAAGAGCTATAAAACAGGCTTGAGAGTTGCCTGAAACCTCTCGGGCAGAGGCATCTGCCGAGAAGGATCACTGCCATCCAGAGAAGAAACTGCCAGGGCTACTGGACTGTTCCTGCCTATTTTGGCTTCTGTTGCTACCATCATAATAAAGGGGTGAGGGAGTTGAGGAATCCCACCATGCCAGGGCCAATAACTGGAAAGAGGAAGGGACCATAAGGGCTTTCTGCTGGACACCCGCGCCATGCACAGATATGGCATTTTCCCCACAGACCTTGCCACATTTCCTGGGTAGAACATGACTGTGTGTAATCAGATCAAAAGCAGTGCAGTTAATCATAGTATGGAAAGGAGCCAATACCATCTGAGAGAGGTCAGTGGCTGAGCAGGGAAGAAAACCTACGTACGGCTGAACAATGAAAGGGGAAAGCAAGAGTTCTGGAGCTGGAGGAGCCTGCAGCAAGCATCTGAATCCTCAGGTGACTGCATGAAGTGACATTTTTTGAGTTTGCTCTAGTGTTAGAACCTTCTCTTTTATTTCTGTTTAATTGTGTGGTTCAGCTTTCTGATTTCTAATACTTGCTGTTATAGAAATGACACAGCACTCAAATAACAGTAATTCTGTTATGAATGACTGGTTTTGACTGGTACACAAATGTAAAAAGACACACTTTGCCTCACCCTGGAGCTACACACATAACTTCTTAAAAAAATGTTGTTGTCCCCCACCCCCATTTAGTAATGGATATTTGGTTACAGTCCAGTGATATTAGCAGGTTTCAGCATCCATTTTTCTGTTTCCTGGAATACCAGGAGCCAAATCATCATTTGGCCTAATTTCAGCAAAGTCAAGCAGATTATTCCAGCAGGGAATTAAGCCATGGGCACCACAAGGCAAGTTCTTCCTGCCACCAAGCCACAAAACAGTGCAGATTGTTACACTGCTTCCCAAAAGTTTCTATCCAACTAATTCAGAATTTAAAACAAACAAAAACCAATCCTAAAATAATCAGTTCTACAGTGCTCAATCAGCCAAGAGATGAGGCGTTCATTTTCTTGGACTGATAGGATGCTTTTGATTTCCTGTGTGTTCCTGCATGTATCATTTGCTAGCAACCTTTGAGTGCTCTCCTTTACTAATAGGGAATAATTAGTGATCATTATTTTAAGCGAATATAGGAGAATTATTCCCTTCAGAGAACACATATGAAATACAACAAAAGAGTGCAAAAAGCGAGAAGGTTTGTTTGAAAACAACATTTTAAACACACCAAGATTACTCCTGAGGTCTCCAAGTGGGGAAAAAAAAAACCCCACACACCCAAACCAAACAAACAACCCCAAACCAAACAGACAAAAAAACCCGCAAACTCCAACCAGAAATTCAGAGCATGTTAAAAGGAATTGGAAATTGTTAGCAATATGGTCGACTATGATTGCTCTAAATATATATTGGACTGACAATGTAGTTTACTTGTGATTTATAAACAAAAAGTATGTGAGTCACCTGTTTTCCGAAATGTGAGTAGACCTGAAAGAAAGCTCACAGCTTTGCCAAAAATATAAACAGCCTTTGAAAGCTGCTTGTTAAAAAAAAGGGTAAAAGGACATTTGCAAATAAATCTTTATAGACAGACTTCTTCAGACAGTGATGTACAACTGCTGTAACATATTTATAGAAGGTTGCTTCACGGTCACAGAAATACTAAGTATATTAACCACTGACAACACATTGCTCTGACGCTTAAGTCAAATGAGCTCTGTCAAAGATGGGTCTCCAGTATTCAGGCATACACTTTAGCAGAAAACTATGAGTTTCATTACTGTGTCAGAATTAAAATAAACTTAAAAGGGCAATATGAAAGAGGTTATTTCCCCCTGGTCCCCCCATATACCCCCCTCCCTCTAAACTACTTGTGCTAGAGATACCACTAAAGCCTTCCTTTTACCTTTGTCTCTAGGAAAGATGAGACAAAAGAAAGAAAAATTAAAACTTTCCTAGAAGAAAGCCAAGGTACCAGTCAGGGAAATAGATTAAGATTCAGAAGACTGAGGTTTGTAACAGTTATCTACCATGTGAGTCTAATCTTGTGAGTTCCTTAGTAAGCCAGATGGCCAGTTTCAGAAAGATATTTAAGTGCCTATCTCCCAGTGAAATCAATGGGATCTGGGTAGTGGGATCTCTTTGAGGAGCTAGTTCTCAATTTCTTTGTGCCTCACTCCCCTATCTGTAAAAAGGAGGAGATACCACTTTCTTACCTCACTCACATGCTGCAGGTTTGGATATTTATGGACTGCAAGGAGCTCAGACGCACTGCATCGGATAATGCCAACAAAGTGTTAATGTGCTGAACCAGATCTCTCTCCTTTCACACAAAAAATAAAAACAAACTCAACAAAGAGCAAAATTATTATTTAGGGAGAAATCACACTAAACACTCCTAAGTATAACTGAACAATATTTAACAACACTGGCCAGAAATAAAACGACTTGACACTCAAATGTTTACCTGTACAAACTACAGATTTTTGCAGAGTCAAGGCATCCTCTTGAAAATAGCTGGGGAAAGAAAAGGCAATCACTTTCCCTTTTTTGTTTTGGAAAAGTGATTTTTTTCCCTGTTCATAAATTTGAGAAGGATGCCAGTTATAATGAGCTTTAGCATAATTCCGTAAAAAATATATACAAACTCTTGTTATGGTATTTTCCCTTTCAAAAACCTATTTAAGTAACTGTTAAGACTACATTGGGTTTTTTCTTCAGACGCTGAATTATCTTACTCTTGACCGCACACTGTACAAACTAAATTTTCCTCCACTATTTCTGAAAGAGGGAGAGAAAAACTGCAGAGTTTTCTAAACTCCATTTTGCTTATTACTGTTCCAGTTTCATCTGGAGCTCAGATTTCCTTCTCTAAGCAAAATGGTAATGTCCGGCCTTCTCCCATGCAACAGCCTTTGCCAATGTAAACAGCCTGAGTATCTAGAGATGCTCACAGTTTTAATTCCCTTTTCCTGGAGCAGTGAGTTCCTCTTCAAATACGTTGAAACTAGCAGATAAACCTGTGGCACAAGGATAGAAAACTGAGCAGGCAATCCAGGACCACCCCAAAGTAACTGACGTTTCTTTGCTTTCTAAAGATTATGCTGATAATTTGAGGAACTCTCCACTGCCATTATGCTTGCACTGATTTTCTTCCCCATGAAATTTCCCAAGTATTTGCAGAATTCACCGAAAGCAAAGTTGCATATAGCAAAGTGAAACTCCAAAAGCTAGTGCTGTGCTGAGAGTTGTACCGTATTAACAGTAAAGGAGAATTGTTCCAATTTAACAGTGGAATATGATGAAAAAACTATTCATTGAACAATCATTGAACCACTTCAGATTGCTTCTCCTCAGCAAGGACACTTTCTCTGAAAAATTTACTTTTCTACTCCCAGATGCTCCTACCATGGAGACATTAAAGCCTGGTTTGTTCCCAGAATTGCTCACAAATTATTCCTCAGGAAGGCAGTGAAAAGACCTGAAATTGATATATATATATAACTCTAATACGTTACAAGCAATACTCATCTTTAACAATTAACGTATTACATGATGACAATACAGCATGCTGCATTATAATGTAAAACTAAAACCTAAAAAAAAAAACCAGTTAAAAAACCCAGATAGTCTGGCTTCCATTCAACTTTAAATTTAACTAATAACCTTGTACTCAGTATTGAACTTACATTCAATTATTATCAGCAATGCTTTCACATATTCATTGCAAAACACATGAACAATGTATTCTGTGTTATTCTTTCTTTTCGTTTTATATCATCAACTCTTCTATTTGCATATAAAACAGCAAATATGTTTAGCCCCTTGTGGAATTAGAAAGGCTGTACAAATATTCCACATCCTGCTGGCTGTTTCTACCCAAGCTGTGCTAATGCAGAGAAACCCTTTGAAGTTGCTATAGCTCTGGGAGAAACAGACGGTCTTTACAGAAAAGCCAACATTTCAGGAAAAAAAAAAAAAAAGGATTATTTTTTCTTGACTGGAGCCAAATTACAAAACTAATTTCTGATTTAAATCTACTGCTTCTTCTCCATTCCCCTAAACATCAAATTTTTAATACAGACAACCTTGGGCGCTACTGCAGTGCTAGTAAAGCTCAGGTTGAAATGCCAAGGATGCTGGGATGTGCTTGATGAAACCCTACTCCAGTAGAAACTAGCATTCATTTAAAATCCAACTGAAAAAAACCACTAAATTTTATAAAATTTTCTTTACATATTGGAGATGTAGGTCCAATAAATAATAACTTATCAGCAAGCCATCTATTCCTTTTTGCCAATTTAAGATTAGTGCTTTAATACATTTTCCAGAATTTTATCTATTCTGTTCCAAACAGTATTTTCCAAAAATTTCCTCTAGTGCTATCACAGAACTAAGTACATTTCAGTCCATCTGAGCTTTATCTGAAGTCCACATTATCTGTGCATCTCAGTCATTCGCAGTTAAAAGTATCATCTTAAAAGCTCTTCTGAACTTCTTTCAAACTTTAGCTGCTCAGATAAAATCACTGATGGCAATATTATTTCCTTCCTTCACTTTTCTGTATTATCCTGCTTGGATGGAATATAAAACTGAAAGCCACTGCTCAACTCCAGAAGTACAACAGCAGGCTATACAGAGGCACAGGCTGCCCAAAGCACAGCTCCCAGGTGCTCCATGGACACCCATCAAGTCAAGACAATCTCTCAGCACTCTTTGAAAACAATCTTCATCTATAATAATGCTGATGGATCGTGAGCCACCTGTATCAAAGTCTGCTCCACCACAATTCATATTTACAGCGTGCCACGCTCAGAGGCTGTCATGCTATAGAGGATGATCGAACTAGGCATACACAAAACTGAAGTTCAAGAGCCTGAGTAAAAACCATAATCCTGAAGTAAATCACCAGAAGACATAAAAACACGCTAAAGATTCTAAGCCAAAACTGCTAACACTTTTCAGTCGTTAAAGACACTATGGTGTTAAAAATACACTAGCTTAAGAAAGAGTTTACACACACTCTCTCGCATCTACACATAAGAATACAAATACTTATTCTTAAAACCAAGGTGAGTCCAGCAAAGGTTGCAGTGAGCCATCTACAGGAGGATTTTGGTCTCCTCTCTACATTACTAAAAGCACAAGTGCGTCAGTATGCATGAAAATGATAGGCGACTCCTCTCCTTTATTCTGTTCTCCCCCACCCTCTCCAAAGCCTGATGATACTGCATGGTGAATCCCTCTGCAAAAAAAGAAGCCAAATGGTCCATTTCCGCAGGGACTGGGGAAGGCCGCAATGGGTCGGGACGCACACGCAGCTCCTGGAGGGTCTCTTACTCTGCTCCACAGTCAGCAGCCATGTACACAATAATAATCTGGGGCTCTTCCATCTCACAACTTCAACACCCTTCATGAAGCTGTGCCTTCCCTACGCAGTGCAAGAGCTTGCTAACTGCTGCAGAGAGTCTTAATGGTTTGAGGATTTGAGGACAAAATTGCGTCCTTATATTCTGCATTAAATACTACTAGTCCGAGTTTTGGGGCAGTAAGAGAGATTTCAAACTCCTGCTGTCAGAAACGTTCTCTTTCGGTAGATAAATAAGATTCCAGAGGTGTCAATCTGGCACCTCTTGCCAGCAGGGAATTTGTTTTTTAGGAAAGTTGTAACAAATGTAATGTGATCAGGTACTAAATCAATCATCCAGATTTTTGGCTCCTGTTGTTCACATGCTAAGCTGTTATAAGATAGCTGGTTACGAAACTACAATTTTAACCCTTAAGCTCCAAATGAGAACAACCTTATGGACACATGAATAATCAGGCCTGAAGTGCAGTCTATTATACTGTACTACTGCCAGTTTAATTCTGCAAATTACGTTTATTTTTCATGTTCTTTACCAAGTGGAAAAATGTTACCCATGGGAAATAACATAAACATTTCCTTGTAAAATTATTCAGATTTATTTTTGAAAACCCTTCTAGTATTTTGCATTGGAATTTAACATTTTTGATCCCCTTTCTGCCTGTTTCTCTTATTTCTGCATCACAAAGCAGAATTGTCATGCTTTAAAGAAAACACAGGGATATAAGAGGAAGATGGCAGGGAAGAGAACTGAAGAAGAGGTTAACAACTCCAAAATACAATGTACTTTATGCCCCCCTAGATGGCACCTCCTCTTTAAGATTACTGCAGTTAACTAATAGAGGGCTGTGTTCTATTAATAGCATTGGAGATTGAAGCCAGTCAATGCAGGAGGGTAGACCAAAAGTAGCACCCAATCTAGGAGGTTAGTAGTGACCAGTAATGAACACAAATATACCTGTAGCACAGCTCCTTAGCTGTTCCCAGCTCTCCATGGAAGAGCAGCAGCTCTCAAGAAGCTTCCTGTCGTTTCTTCACTGTAAACATGTAGGACAGAATAAGCTGTCAAAGCCTCCAGGTCTTATGACCACCTCTACAGCCACACAGAAATGCAGTATGAGGTGCTATAAGCATGTAAATGTTCTGTGCTCAACCTCTTCTGATTACTGCTGGTGCCTGCCTTCTACTCCTCAAGAAAAATCAACCATAAATCACCTCTTGCCTTATCAGCTGCAAGCAGAAATTGTAACCAAGCTTACAGAAATCAGCAGAAGGGTATCCGAGGCCCAGTCAAATCTGTTATGCCTTCCTCATGATATCTTTAATTTCTAAGCTAGATCTGGGTCTGAGTTAACACTAAAATAGTTTTGTTGTCATAATAGCTGAAAAATCATTGCAGTGTAAAAATATTAAGTGGATCTTCAATGCAAATTGACCACAGTGAAATGCAATTTGTCCTTCAGAAGCCAATGCAATGAACTGAGCCCATAATTCATAATTTCTTCATTTCTGCTGTAAGCTCCCAGAGCCAACAAAATATATTATGATGTATGTTGAAATCAGTTGAAGGTAAAAACTAGATGAGTTTTGATCTTGATATTGTCATTTAGTCTGGACTTTAAAAATTTCTGATCTATATTGCTAAACATGTTAATTTTAAAATACTGTCACGTAAGAAGGGCAAAAAATAATAAGAGTTTTTAGTTCCTTTTTAAATCTGAGCACGTTATCCTAATGCACTGAATGAGGCAAAGGCCCTGTGGAAAAACAGAACAAATCAAAACCCAGGCTCATGAAATTAAGAGTCAGTGTCATAAAATGTGTGCCAATGCAGCACAAGCACAAGGTACAAGTTGTCAGCAGCTGGCTTTTATGAACTTCTAAGGTTGACCTAGGAGCTCACACATGTTACAATTCTATTATTTTACAGCACATCAAAGCCCTAGAAACAGTCAGAGCTTTAAACAGTGCCAAGTACTTCCTGCTACAATGACAGTAGGGAGCCACTCTGGAGAATGCCTGTATTAGCTTGCTTCCTACCCATCCTGCAAATGTTCACATTTGGTTCTTTTGACTGAATCTATGTACCTTTTCTACATTGAGATTCGTTGTGAAAGTGAGCTATTACTACTGTTGCAGCACTGGTTGTANGTGGTGGGGAAAATCACTCAAATTCAGGTATAAATAAGTGGTAACTTTGGAGATATTTTTAGAACAGATCAACTGCAATGGTTTTATACTGATTCACTCCCCATATTTATTGATTGACTCCATAGGTTTTTACATCGTTAGTAAGCTGAAGTTAGTGTTTATGGACAGGCATAGATTGAGTTAAAAAGAAACACTAGAACTAAATGTAAAATTAAACTTCACAGAATTTATGTCTGACTTAAGCTGATCATTATTTCTGGTATTACAGTTAAGTGGAGAGCTAGTTACACTCTGACATGTCATTATAAACAATAAAAGCAGGCTTCAAACTAAGAATCTTACACAGAGCAATCAAAATGGAAAAAAATACAGATCATTCATAATCATCCATTCAAGCCAATAAGAGCAGCAAGCACTGACATACCCTCTTTTAGGGTATTAGCCTTCCTGTTCAAGAGTAGATTCCCTTATCATCACATTAAAGGGGACGAATATTTTCTTCCTACAGATAAGAATTTAGGGTTTTGTTCCACTCTAAATGGTTCTTATTTGACAGATATTTGGTTACAACAGTCTTTCCTAGATGTATTCTACTTGGCAAACGTTAATGCAAAAACCATGAAACAGATTCAAATAAATCAGAAAGAACCAAGTACAGAAAAAATAAATACACCAGCAACTATGTCCTTGAAAATAAGTTAAGGAATATTTCGGTTTTATTCTCTCTCTCTCAAAAAAAAAAAGCAGTAAACAGAGTCTTCTCCTGTGTCCAGGTTTGCTTGAGGTTTTGGGGTTATTATCTTCACTCTCTGGAGTTTTCTTTAAAGAGTGAACTGCTGGAACGTACCCAAGTCAGTTCAGCTACCTTCTCATGGCAAGGAGATGTAATGCTTTTGTCCTCTGTATCACTTCAGCTGTTACACTCACCACTGGGTGATGGCAGGACCTCCGAACTCACAGCACATTGCACTTCATCGGCAGTCTCATGGCTCCACTTCTGCCAGCCCATAGAAGAGTTTCAACTTGCTATTGCCACTCAGTCCCAGGGCTCTGCAGGACCATCTGCAGAGCCTATGAACACCTAGGAAAAATGCCCTCAAATATGTTGACGGAGGTAGAATACTTCTGTTAAAAATCCATTTCACCTCATTTTCAGTTGCTGAGGTTGTTTTCTTTCCTTCTCTTTTTTTTAAATAAAAGAATGGTGTTGTGCTAAAGCTAATGGATAACAGTGATCTCAGATAAGCACCCCAGCACACCATATATCACAGAAGAACAGGAGCACAACAGTACCATTGCAATGAATACAGAACAAAAATCACGTGGCAGAGCAAAAAGCAGACCACAGTTAACAGCAGAATACTGAACTAGAGATCTTACGATATTCAATACCCTATAACCAGATCAAACAAAAAATGAAACTTTCTTGGCATATAGAGGAATAGCCAAACTTAAGAAAGACCTACAGCACTCTATAATCATACTAAATCAACAAGTTAATCTCATAAATCATGATACACAACTACAGGTAAATTCAGAGCGCATGGGGACCACTGCGAACTGAACTTACTTCCACTTTCTAACAGAAGCGAAAAGGAAACTTATTTCACTTGAATAAAATGGGGTTTTGATACTTAGCATAACCATTTAATTATTCCTCATATTTAAGAAATCAAGCATTTTGACAAGGGAAAGATGGGAAAACCCATACCAAATTATTCTATAGCATTTTTGTGGAAAAATATGTTCTTAATCATTTTGCTAGTGTACAAAGGAAGTAAAAGGTGCATATATTTGTCAGTTATACTAAGAAATTCCAAAGCTTAATTAAATGGTTATCTCAGAAAAACTGTTTTACTATATGTAAACTGTAGATGTGCAGTGGACATCCTGAAAAACTTATCTAAATAAAGAATCTACATATCTAACATAGAAATAGATCTGTTATCACACATAAATATCTTGCAGTACATTAAAGTAAAAATTATGAGGATCATATTGGACAGGAAAGGGTGAATAAGGTAGATATTGTCAGGGTATGCAGAGATGCAACGAGGAAGGCCAAGGCCTGCCTGGAACTAAATCTAGCAAGGGATACCAAGGATAACAAGAAGGGCTTCTTTAAAGACATCAGTAGAAAAAGAAAGACTGGAGAAACTGTGGGCCCACTGCTGAACAAGGTGGGTGACCTGGTAACGCAGGAAGCAGAGAAGGCAGAGTTACTGAATGCCTTCTTTCCTTCAGTCTTTACTGCTAAGGCTGGTCCTCAAGCATCCCAGTCCCCAGAGGTGAGAGAGAAAATCTGGAGAAAGGAAGATTTTCCCTTGATTGAGGAGGATTGGGTTAGGGATCATTTAGGCAAACTGGATCCTCTCTAATCCTTGGGCCCTGATGGGACACAGTCACAAGTGCTGAGGGAGCCAGCGGATGTTCTTGCCAAGCCACTCCCCATCATCTTGGAAAGGTCATGGAGGACAGGAGAGGTGCCCGAGGACTGGAGAGCAGCCAATGTCACTCCAGCCTTCAAAAAGGGCAAGAAGGAGGACCCAGGAAACTCTAGGCCAGTCAGCCTCACCTCCACCCCCAGAAAGGTGATGGAACAGTTCATTCTGGAGGTCATCTCCAGGCATGTGGAGGAACAGAAGCTTATCAGAAGTAGTCAACACGGATTCACCAAGGGAGGAGGTCATGCTTGACCAACCTGAGAGCCTTCTATGATGGCGTGACTGGCTGGGTAGGTGAAGGGAGAGCAGTGGATGTTGTTTACCTCAACTTCAGCAAGACTTTTGACACTGTCTCCCATNTCCAGTCCTCTTCAATATATTCATCAGTGACCTGGACGAAGGGACAGTGTCCCCTCAGCAAGTTTGCTGATGATACCAAGCTGGGAGGAGTAGCTGATACACCAGAAGGCTGGGCTGCCATTCAGCGAGACCCAGACCAAGACAAATCTCATGAAATTCAACAAAAGCAAGTGTAAGGTCCTGCACCTGGGGAGGAACAACCCCATATGCACCAGTACATGTTGGGAGCTGACCTGCTGGGAAGCAGCTCTGCTGAGAAGGACCTGGGAGTGCTGGTGGACATTCATGGCAAGTCGATCACAGGCCAGCAATGTGCCGCCCTTGTGGCCAAGAAGGCCAAGAGTATCCTGGGGTGCATTAAAAAGAGTGAGGCCAGCAGGTCGAGGGAGGGTATCCTCCCCCTCTACTCTGTCCTAGTGAGGCCACTTCTGGAGTGCTGCATCCAGTTCTGGGCTCCCCAGTTCAAGAAGGACAGAGAACTACTGACGAGAGTCCAGCAGAGAGCTACGAAGATGATCAGGGGACTGAAGCATCTCTCTCATGAGGAAAGGCTGAGAGACCTCGCTTTGTTCAGCCTGGAGAAGAGAAGACTGAGGAGGGAACTTATCAATACTTATATATTACTGAAGGGTGGGTGTCAAGAGGATGGGGCCAGACTCTTTTCAGTGGTGCCCAACAACAGGATGAGGGGCAATGATCACAAATTGGAACACAAAGTTCCACCTGAATCTGAAGAAAAACTTCTTTCCTTTGAGGGTGACAGAGCAGTGGAACAGGCTGCCCAGAGAGGCTGTGGGGTCTCCTCCTCTGAAAATATCCAAAAACTGCCTGGATGCAGTCCTGTACACCCTGCTGTGGGTGTACTTGCACAAGGAGGGGCTTGGACAAGTTGATCTCCAGAGGTCCCCTCCCACCCCCACCATTCCATGATTCTGTGACAGAAGAACTATCCCACACTACATGTAATTTTCCAGTAATAGAAAGTCCATTTTATCTCCGATATCAGCAGTATAACTGAGTAGGTCTAAATTATGTCATAGCTGGAAAGCATCTCCTGAATTCAGACTTGGGAACTGAAAGCTTTCCACAGCCTTCTGACAGTAAGAAACTTACACACTGGATCAAAGCGCCTCTGCCAGACATTCTAAAACGGTCAGAATTTGGCATCAACATTCAAGGTCTAGAAAATAAACTGGACTATTTTTCAAAGATGCAAAGTATTTATATATCTCCCCCAAAACCAATGAGAACAAAGGGGTTTAGCTGGCATCTGTAAAAACAACATACTTATTCAATTCAGACATGGTTGTAGAACTCAAACTTGAATAACTAAAGTGAAACTTTGGTTAATGGAGACATGACTTCATCCCTAGGTTTTTTTCGTTTTGATTTTCTTCACAAAAATTTTGTGAAAGTATTAACTGAGGGAAATCAGTGATTTCATTATGTAGCATACCTGACTGGATATGATACTGAATCCAGGAAATTATTTTACCAATATCTCCTAAACGTCAGCTGCAACGAGGACATACACAGCTGACCATGACAGGTAAACAAGATTATTTGTGTGAAATAAACCTGTTGTATAGCATTATGAAATATTTCCAGGTCAACGAGCTGGAAGTATACACATAAATTATTTGATATCTGGGTGGTATGATTCAGGGAGTCTGCAAAATTGTTTTTAAAATAGGAACTGAAGGAATAATTTTTAAAGCAGCCTTCACACTCTAAGGACAGTCAACAGTTTATACTCATTTTAAAAATACAAATGACATTCTGTATTGTACAAGAATCTTGATGGGAGGCAAAGATGTGACCTTCCACATAACATCCTTTTTGAAAACATAACTGCTTCCACAGACATGGTGTGAAGTGCTGCTTGTCACGATCTTGGTTTCAACACCATACCATGAATTCCCAGTGTCCCGTTCGGGGCACTCACTCCATTTTCTTTTAACCAGAATAAAGCAGTTATGACATTAAAGCCCTTCATGTTTAAAATTAAAATAAACAAACACAAAATATCCTTCACCTTTTTTTTTTCCCTCTCTGGCAAGTGCTGCTAAGCCACATGGCTCTACACATGAACTGTTGTCAACTGGCTGCTCTGAAGGTGAAGTTCTCAATGACATGCTAGACAAAATGATCCACAATGAGTATTAGAGACATATTGAAGAATTCATCCTACTTTCCTTCCTTTAATTACTGACTTGCTGGAATTGATAGCTTCATAAACCACTCTAATCTACTTTCTTAAAATGTATTAAGCAGCGAAACAAAACCTTCAATTTTTTTTTTTTTAATGTTGTGAATTGTGGAACCGCAGTCACATCTTTCCCTTTAAAAGAGTCCTTTGTATGCCCAAACCCAACAAAGAATAAGGCATCAAATTTAAAAGAACAGCTAAAAAAATCTTGTCCTATTTACTGAAGTTGTCACTGAAATTCATCAGCATTCCTGAGAACACTGTCTTATAATTTAAAAAGCCCTGCAGCAACACTAACAAAACGCCTCAACAGAGCTATATATGGCAGGCTGTACAGAAATCCAGCTCTTACAGCAAGCCAGGCATGGTCAGCTGTTCCTCCATATTCCCAATGTAATAACAGTCCACAGAAATCCAAAGGAAAACTGATATGGGGACTCTATTTGGAGGAAACAAAACAAAAAAAAGCCCCACAAAATAAATGAAAACCCACCCCTCCAACCCTCACTAAACTATACCTAGAATTAAGAAAGACAAAACAAAAAAGTTCAAATCTACAAGAAAGTGACTGAACAAACACCTGAGCATGCCTACACTGCAAGGCAGTCATTGCCTACACTGGGCTCCTCCAACAGCTCACTCTATGGTCCCCAGTTACCCATGCAGGGGAAACCTGGAAGCAACCTCATACCCTTCTAGGCATCCCTCCCCAGCCTGGGGGACAGGGGCTGGTCCCAGCTGTGAGATGCACACTGTGCCGGGTGTAAATGCAACTATCTTGCCCTGATCACTCTATATGGGATTATAAAATTTCAGTTTCACAACAATGCATGAAACTTCTGACTGGCATATTTTAGTTGTCTTTGAAACAGGCTGTGATTTTGTAGTACTCAGGGTCAGAAAAACAGCTCTAGAAGAATACATTTCCTAATTGCAGTTAATACAAATTAGCTATTTTACAAAAAGAAATACCAAAATAATATCCCATTACATGCATATGCAGTAACATAATATTTCAGACTTTTCAAGCAATTACCTTAAATACTTCCTGCTCTGCCCAAATTAATATAAGCACACGCAGAAAATTAACTTGTTGTCTAGGTGCATCGTGGAACAGAGCAAGAGTGGCAGTATGCACTACAAACGCAGACATTGTGTTTCACTTCTCAAGAGACGATAATGTGATCCTTGGGCTTTCATGGCAGTTTACTAAGTCTGCCAGAGGACTGTGAGTCTGAGTGTAGGGATAAGGTAATTTTATTACATTAAACTAATAAGAGTAATTACACAATTTCCAGTATTTTTACACAGATTTCAGTTTCATGCTACAGTGTGGAGCAGAATGGGTAATATTGCAGCTGTAATAGGATTTATAAAAGCATATTAATAAATGCTCCCCAAAACAGTAGGGTTAAATCCTGTACCCATTCAGCATCTACACTGTCTTCCTAACGGAATCATGAATTTTCTTTTAGAGAGTAAGAGCTCAGATCTACCTTCAAAGTTTAAAAATCCATTACTGTTCCCCAGCGATAAATTGGTAATTGAAACAGTTGGGTTGGCGCACAAATAACACTCTGATGTTAGATAGCCTCCCAGTTCTCGAAAACATAGAAGCCTTTAAGCTTCAGAATTTTAACATACTCTCTGTAGAGCTGATATAGGAAATCACCAGGAAAAAAACCCCTGGTACTGGCTTCACTTGCACCTCAGCAGAACTCCTTCAAGCTCCACAGTATGAAAATTGCTTGTGCCTGGTGCTGCTATGGCGGCCCCTTGGGGGCTGCGGGCATCTTATTAGGTTTAATTTGCCCATGTAGGAAAACTAGTTCTGCAGCTGCTACTATAATTTAAACTTATAGTGTCAGACACTTAGCTTTTGTATTTTAACACTGTTTGCCTGGATTCAGAAAGAACAAGGAAAAGTGAAAATCACTATTTTATTGTGCCTGTCAGTGAGCTAGGAAAAAAAATGGGGGAGGGTGTGATGATGACATTTGGTGCATTCTGTTCACTTTCATTCCAATAAATGCAAAACACTCTTAATCTTGACATATTAAGATAAACTAGTTAAATATATGTGCCTAAATAATTTCAGTGTCCAGCAATACAAGAAAGGCAATATTTCAAACCTCTAGTATCTTCTTCTATTAATTGTTACATAGTCTGTATTAGTATTAAATTACTGTGAAGTCTCTGCATACCTACACCTTTTCATATTTCTAAAGAAATAAAAGTGGCTTGCCTTGGTTTTGGAATTTAATAGCATGAGATACTTAGCAGATTTATCTTCAGCTCTATCTTTAAAGACATGCTGCTTTTCTTAGCCTCTCCATGCATCTCTTCTCCACATCTGTAATACATGCTGCAGTGCCCTCTCATGGATACTAAACACCTAACAGGAGAAAGAGTGACGCTACCAAACCTGTGCAATCACATCATTTCATTCAAGACCCAACAGGTTAGTTAAAAAGCCGCGAGAAGAGAAGATTTCATAAAAGCAGCTAACTAACTGCTGATATCATTCAGCTAACTGCTGATATCATTCATTACTGTAAGTGTTCAACTTTGCATCCACAGTCATTACTGAACCTGCAGAATTTTACATGAAGACAGTGTTTGAGACAAATGTTCTGGGGTAGTGATCCATGCCCAAACCTTCCCCTTGGATATCTCAGTATCAAATTAAATCACCACAACTTCCTCAAGCTGTTCTATCCTCTTCCAGGAGTGTCTTCAAATCAAGTCCCAGCTGTTCCAGAGTTTCCTTCATTTCATACTCATGGGTAGCCTAATGTAACACAGCACATCCAGGCTGTGTTCTTTGCTAGGAGACACTACCGTAACTCTTCCAGCCACAAGTTATATAGCTACAATTACTTCGGAGAAATATATAAATTTGCCTTTTTAAAATTCAGCTTCTCAAAGTATTAAAAGGACTAACAAACCCAATAGGAAAACAGACTATATTTATCAAAACTGTGCAAACAGTTATGACAGACAAGCAACACATCCAGTTGCATAAATACTATTTCATCCAGAGAAGAAAATCTATTAAGTAGAATTTTTAGATCTGTGTATGAGAAAAAGAAGCAATAATCTACAAATGACCAAACACAGCTAAAACATTCATATAAAGGGCTAATGCCTTTAAATAAAATTTAAGTTTTAATAATACATCTAGAACACATATACTTGTATAAAAGCTTGTAAACTTGAAGTAGAAGTTAAACACTAGTTTGGCCCCTTCCCTAGACTCCCTACATTGTACCTGTCATGAACCACCAGGATATTGACAGAATGGGGTCACCTTTTATAAACATCAAGTAAAGGTGCTGAATTGCAGTTTTGGCTATAATGCAATAACAGTTTTGATAAGAGTTTGGAATAGGAGCATAGGAGTTTGGAAGTAATCAGTTTCTACAAAAAAAACTAAATTTAGTTACAAAAAGTTTAAAAGTACTGAAGTATTTAACAAATCAAAGGGAAAGCAGGAATGTAATTGTACACTGAAAAATCAAACAGAATGCTATTACAGATCTTGAGCAAAGTAATAAACCCTCAATAGAAGTACAAATGATAAAGCACTTCTCTGTAATTCATAATTATTCTTGTAATCGGTATTATTATAAAAACATGAACAATTGGGTCACGCTGCAGGTAGAAAAAAGTGATCTGCTGTCCAATTACAAGTCAAGTATTTGGATCATATTTCCAACACAGAATATTTAAAGCAACTCTCATTATATGCAGAACTGGAAATATTTTTAAAACTTTGTTTGGGGTTTTTTTTGAAATTAAAAGTTTCTGAAATCAATCTAATTACTCCACTGGTTAAAGACAGAACATCTGGGATTGGACTGACTAAATTTAAGCCATTTGAGCAGACTGTGAAATGACAAACAGCTGCAAAGGTACAGAATATTTTGATCACAATTCAGACTACTGTAGGCATGTAATACATGCAAATTCAGGTATAGCTATTCAATGTGCTAAGTTGCATGTTCTCTTTTGTGTTATACAGTTAGAGCAACACACACATACAGATGTATTCAGTTTATACATATATATAATGTGTGTGTTTATATATGTGTGTGTCTGTGTGTATACATACATAGTGTGAAATATGGCAACATTTCGCAAAATTTATCAAAACCAGGAATAGAATATTCACAGTTTGGACCAAAAGATCAATTGTCTTCATCCCTAGAATCAGTTAAAAATAGGGGGGTAAATCTCACCTCTAAACCTGTTTTCTCACAGACAAGAAGCTCTTGATATGTTTGCTTTCAAGATATATTCTGCAAATTCATCAGAGATAGGGAAACTGAACTATGACTTTCTAGTAAGGAGTTCATTTTAAAAAGTGTGCTGTGTAACAATTTAAGTATTACTATACTAAGGAAAAGAATTTTAATGCCAATTGAGACAAGAATTTCTTGTCTCAAACTTATGGCAGGGAAAATACAACAAATGCTTAGGCATGACTATTTTTTGAAATATTTCTATGTACTGTTTCTGTTTCCTACATTCAGCTGCAAAAAGCCTACAGCAGGCAGTTAAATATAAAATAACTAAAAGGTAGCAAAGAAGTTAAAATGAAGATTTCCATTTAATTCTATACTCAGGAGCCAAAACCAGACTCATTAACTGCAATTACAAGATCTCTTTCTACTTTGCATGAAAATTAACCATTCTCAGAAACAGGCTCAGAGAATAAGGCAAAAGTTCACATAGGACAAATGGACCTTTTTAGTCCAGTGAAAAGTACACTAAGGGTAGCCAGGTTTAGTAGAAATATTTTTTCAGTGAATTAGAAATATTAAGACAATTCTTTGCCATACACGTGCTTCCAAGACAAAACACACTAGGCAAAGATTTTCCATTCAAAATCAAAAATATCAAATGTTCATATGAAATTATGTAAAGCACTGGAGTTTAAATTAATTTCCACATACATAAAAACTCAGTACCTATCTGAGGTTTCATTCATTTGATCTGAGGATCTTTAATTTACTCTTCAAAAATAATTCAAGGAAGTGCCAATAAATCGCAAGAGGAATGCTATCAGATTTGAAAGACTGCAGATTATGGGAGAACAGCTAGAAAATTATGAAAGGTAAAGAGTAAAGAATATATTAGTCCAACTAGGTATGAATTCTGCTCTTCAAGAATCTGCCATTTAAAGTATTTACTCAAAGCAGCACTTAACAGAGATCAGATTTCTAGTGCTGGACAAGAAATTGCAACCTGCAGCAGATATCAGAGCTCAGCTGGTTCTCCATAAGACACTAATTCCAAAGGAAAACATTTCCCACAAACAGACAGGAAACCACATCAAACATCAAATGTCTTATAAGTGACATGCAGGTTCCTTGTGTGGGAACAGAGTGCTGAAGTTATTACTCAATCTTGCACCTGCATTTAATTAAATTCAGAGATGAAGCTAAAGAGAATGGTAACATTTATGTCAAGTGCTGGTCAATCTGCACTTATTAACTGTGAAACTTAGTTGAGAAACAGAAATGGACCTTGATTGTAGGTCACAAAAAAAATTATATCCAGTAGACTCATCAGAAGACTGCAAACAATTTGTACAACTCTCCAGATTTAATACAGACTCCCTTAATGTCTCCTTGACGTTACGTCAAAACTGAATTTCACAGAAAAACACATCCCCCCAAAATCAACATCTTCGTCACCTACTGGAAGCACTCAAGGTAAACGTTACACTGTGGCATAAAGAATAACTTTGAAAACACCTTCAAGTGCACAAAGCAAGTGATACTCCAGCAAAGCCTTTCAAGTATTTTACGGAAAGAAAGTATCAAGTGACTTCTGGTAAACCATGACCTTCACATGATCTTCATATTGAAAATATTCTGAAAAACAAACCAGGCAAGCCAGTGCAGCAGGGAGTTCCTCTTACTTTTCAAAATCACACTCTGAGTTCAAATTTTCAGCCTACTCATTTTTCTGTAATGTATCTTATATGGATTGCTGTGGTAGACGAAGAAATATTCTGGAAATGTTTGCAGATAACTAGTTTAAATTCCCTAAATAAGGAGCTTTTTTTTTTTGTTTTGGGGGGGTGTTGTTTTTTGTATTTTAAAGTAACGCTGCCTCTGGGAATTTTGACATTCACAATTCTGTTTCCTACGCACAAAAAAGTAGTTCTTGAATGCATATTTTTGAGAAGGTAGATCCAAAATGTATTAATGGGGATATTACAACATA